>CM064896.1:31751693-31897842 GCA_030347415.2 Decapterus maruadsi | reverse complement strand
ACTCGAGCTCACCTGAAACAACTAGTGTTTCGAGCAGATGTGATGTTGCCTCTACCTGTTTCTGCCTGGCGAATATGATGCGTTCAAGGGAACAGGGCAGCGTCGGACGTTAGTCGATTGTTTGATTCATGGTCTCCAAACAAGTAGCCTACTTCTGTATTAGTACTATACTGTACTGATCTCATGTAATCTGCTGATCTTGTGCAATATTAAAAAATATTTCTACAAAAAGAATGGAATGAATATTATTGGATATAAAATGTGACACAACATTGTCCATTGTCATTATCAGTTGAAAACCTGATTTTAGTCAATCATGCGTTTCCCTGTAATCACATTGTCAAATCATTTATATAAATGTCTCACATTTGTGGTAACACAAGTAAAATTTGTAAGTATTTTCTATAACATATATAACAGTTTAGTTTCATTGATGATTGCACAACTTATATAGGTTTGAAATTACATTTTCCTACTAAGGATATTGTATGCAACATCACTGTCATATATTGTTCAGATAAATACCCAAATCATACAAGTTTCATTTTGTTCAAATTTACTAAGTATCTTATATCTGCTTTCACTGTTGTATGCTTTACTTACAAGTTTCAGACAAAGGAGATACAAATTTTATAAGATTTATCTATATCTTTTCCATATGGGTGTACACTGCTCAAAAAAATAAAGGGAACACTGTCCCTTTTCTCCCCTTTAAATCTTCCACTTGGGTTTGAGTGCCCTCAACCGTAAATTCCCCTCGTTGAGGGAAAGTGGCTAAAAATCTTTCCCAATGGAAATGGGACACCACTAGTGTGGTGAACGTAGCGAACGTAATAACATACGTCACATGTTTACAATTATACCGCTGCTACTATTTTCATTCAGGAAAAATGCCGGCGGTTCCAGCTGTTGCCTGTTGCGTTGGCTGTGTTTGTTTATCTCTGTCTAAACAATTTTTGTAATTAGTCATGGTTATCATAGATTAGCTGGGCTAATGGTTAGCTACCTGTTTAACTTTAAGAACTCGGTGACTCAATAAAAAAATATTTTCTCCAGCGGATATCTGAGTTACAACATGACTGAGCTAACTGGAGTAGTTTCATGTTGTGTCCGACAACGGGAGGGTTTTAACAGCTGACGTCCTGATGCTAGCGCCGTTAGCTTTGCTGCCGCCGTCAGCTGCAGCCACTGATGCGACACCGATGCGACCACTTCAAGCATTTCAGATTTGTATAAACGGTGATCGAGCTTGACAACGGGTAATTTCATCTTCCACTTCGTTTTAAGCCCGCATCGGACCTCACTACATTTTGAGGGCTGATTTTAAGGGGAAAATTGCACTTCCCCATGCTCCCTAGAGTAATGGGACACCCTACCCCTACAAGTGAACGCACAAAATCTAGGGTTAGGGGAAATATTTAGGGCTAGGGAGAGAATTGGGACAGGCCCATTAACAACACATCTCAGATCTCAATTAATGAAATATTGCAGTTGAAAATCATTATTCAATACATTGTAGAGTGCATTGAGAACAAAATAACATAAAAATGATCGATGCAAATCACAATGATCATCCCATGGAGGTCTGGATTCAGAACTCAAAATTAAAGTGGAAAATCACATTGCAGGCTGCTCCAACGTCAACGGAAATTCAAGCAAGTCAAAATGAGGCTCAGTAGTGTGTGTGGCCTCTACGTGCCTGTATGACCTCCCTACAACACCTGGGCATGCTTCTGATGAGGCGGTGGATGTTCTCCTGAGGGATCGCCTCCCAGACTTGGATTAAAGCATCAGTCAACTCCTGGACAATCTGTGGTGCAACGTGGCGTTGGCGGACGGAACGAAACAAGATGTTCCAGATGTGCCAGACACAACGCAGATTAAACCCCGCTACACTCAGTTGGATTCAGGTCTGGGGAACAGGCAGGCCAGTCCATAGCATCAATACCTTCATCATGGAGGAACTGGTGACACACTTCAGCCACATGAGGCCTGGCATTGGCATGCATTATGTGAGAGTGGTGGTCCTGTCACTATGCTTCCAACTGATCATGTGCCCTGGCTACTTGGCCAAGGGCATGTCCCTTTAGCCAAGTGGTTGGTGTACATGACTCTTACCCGGGAGGTGTGGGTTCGATCCCCGCCCGGGACATCTTCACCTTGCCAAATTTAGAATAACCCAGGGCCCACCATCATATGGTCTCACAATGGGTCTGAGGATCTCATCCCGGTACCTAATGGCAGTCAGGGAACCTCTGGCTAGCACATGGAGGGCTGTGCGGCCATCCAATGAAATGCCTCCCACACCATTACTGACCCAGCACCAAACCGGTCATGCTAGAGGATGTTGCAGGCAGCATAACCTTCTCCACGGCATCTCCAGACTCTGTCACGTCTTCACATGTGCTCAGTGTGAACCTGCTCTCATCTGTGAAGAGCACAGGGCGCCATTGGCACCAATATTGGTGTTCTCTGGCAAATGCCAATCGCCCAGCGCGGTGTTGGGCTGTAAGAACAGGCCTCACTTCTGGACGTGGGGCCCTCATACCACCCTCCTGGAGTCTGTTTCTGACAGTTTGAGCAGAAACATGCACATTAGTGGCCTGCTGGAGGTCGTTTTGCAGGACTCTGCCAGTGCTCCTCCTGTTCCTTCTTGCACAGAGGAGGAGGTAGCGGTCCTGCTGCTGGCTTGTTGCCCTCCTATGGCCCCCTCCACGTCTCCTGGTGTACTGGCCTGTCTCCTGGTATCTCCTCCATGCTCTGGACACTGTGCTGACAGACACAGCAAACCTTCTTGCCACAGCTCGCACTGATGTGCCATCTTGGATGAGCTGCACAACCTGAGTGACTTGTGTTGGTTGTAGACACCGCCTCATGCTACTGGGAACACTAGAGAACACTAACACAATTCAAAAGTGACCAAAACATCAGCCAGAAACGACGGGAACAGAGTAATGGTTTGTGGTCACACCTGCAGAACCACTCCTTTAAAGGGGTAGTCTTGCTAATTGCCTCTCATTTCCACCTGTTGTCTGTTTCATTTGCACAACAACAGGTGAAATTGATTCACAATTAGTGTTGCTTCCTAACTGGACAGGTTGATGTCACACAAGTGTGATATACTTGGAGGTACATTGTGTTGTTTAAGTGTTCCCTTTATCTTTTTGAGCAGTGTATTTATTTCGTAAGTGACCATGGTATAAGCGGGATAATGCCCTTCAAGGTGTCCGATTATCAGAAATGAATGGACTTACCATCGGACGGTTCACGCCTCCGCGTCATCCATTAATTTCTGACACCTCATTGGGCATTATCCCTTACTTATTATATAGGCATTAAAGACCGACAATAAAGAAACAGCAAAATTTTTACTCTAAGGTCTTCATCAGCCTGTACAGAAGGAACAAGTGTTTTTGTTAAACGTGTTTTAATGTAGAAGTTACTGTTTTCTGCATTTATTGTAGCAATAGAAAATGCTCTTAAACTACATGAACTACAGTCCCCCTCCCTCTTCCTTATCCACCCTATCACTGTAGTGCCACCTATGTATGAATCATAGTCAAACACAGACCTCCATCTGTAGGTGAATTCGAGTAGTCAATGTGCAGCTGTGGCCATTATGGACTTAACGCTCCACCACGATTTGCAGGAATTGTGTGATTCTGCTTACATACAAACAGACAATCCCAGAGGTGAAAGCAGTTCCTTTCACCCTGCAGCAATGGCAAAGGTAGAGAAATGGCTACAATGCAGCACTTTTATGACTGTATAAGCCACTGTTACATTGTGAGCTGTTATTACATTATGAGTTGCTATATAGTTGGGCTAATAATGTAAAGAATTGTGACATTATTTGTTGTTATTGTGCGCAAAGACGTTATTATGTCATGCGCTCATGATTTTATTACACTATGAGCCGATTATTACATTATGAACATGTAACATTATTACATGTAACTTATTACATTATGAGTGAATCCAAATGGAATCTGTGGACTTTTTTCTGGTTTTCTGCAGTGATTCAAGAGGTATATCTGCAGGATTCTGTGAGTAGTTTCTTTTCCTTTTAGGGTTTTTAACAATTATCTAGTACAATAATCCATGTGATTAGAGCAAAAAAAAAAAGAAGCTACTTTTAACAAGCAAAATCCTGTATTAAAATTGCCTAATGGGTGGGTGGGGGGGGGGGGGGGGGGGGAGCTTGTTTTGAGGGTAAATCCACATATTTCCAGCTTAGCTTTGATCAGTGTTTACATGCGACCGCGACCGGCGGGCTTTAGGACCCAGCCGCGGATCGAGCGAGCAGGAGAGAGAGAGAGGAGAGGAGACCAACATGTCGCCTGCTCAGCCGCGTCTGCCTCGCGACCTCGCACATTCTGATCGGGACACGGCTTAAAATGCTGTCTGTGATATCAACGTGGGTCTAGCTCCATTCCCTGTGCTCTCTTGGTTAGAATGAGCCCTCCATGACTCGAATCGGCCGGAATGTCTCTGCTCACAGGCTGCAGTTTTACGCAGCAGACCCAGACTCCAACTGGGTTGGAGTTCCCATTTAGTCACAGTTGATTCATTTTCAGTTAGTTCATGCAAATAGTGTGAAACTAAAGAATAAACAATGGTTAATAGTGGCAAGTGGTTCCAGTCCCGGCGTCATGGGCGGGCATTGACTGGCATTGGCCGTCCGCAGAGTCAGCCGTGCCCGCCCTGGGCTGGAAGCTGTTTATTTTATTTGGGTATTGTTTTTTTTTCATCGGAGTGGCCAACTTTCTATTATTCCTATCTCGGTTTGTCGATCATACAATTCAACCAATCCAACCAACGTGCTGGCCAATTACAGTTGGTGGGGGCGGGTCATGACCATGACGTTCATGGCCGCAGTTGCTTGTTAGCTGGCTGTGGTACCATCTTTGGTATCATGGATATGCCTAATTTAAAAAAAAAAAACGCGGACAATAAATGACGAGGCGAACGGGAGCGAGCAGGATGCAGCGCCATTCACTTCTACTGGAAACAGAAGCACTTAAGTCAACACTGGAGTTGCTAGGAGAGGTAGCTAGGCTACAGCAGCGAGCACAGGGAGCAGCACCGAGCAGAAACGTGAGTGACGACGTCGACAACAACACAGAGGTTCACAGCTGCGATTTTCACACAGTCCACAGACGCCGCCTGCCACTCTACACACACACACACACATGAATGTTTACTTCAGTGTTCAGAGGCATGTACTGCAAAGCCAGTTTAGTGCGTTAGCGAGGTATGTTGGGGCCTAAAGCCAGGGTCTCCTGTTCTACAAAAGCGGCTATCAGCATGGTAACTTACGCTGAGCTCATAACCCAGGTTGTGTTCAGAGTTTAATCATAAAAGCGCGGCTGTTTCACTATTTAATTCATTTTCAGCTGGTGTCAGCTTCACTGTGAATTCCAGTGGATCTGGATCAGAACAGAGCGTTTGTAAGGAGGGAGAAATCAGCTGATCAGCTGCTGTTTACTTTCTCTCTGAGCGTCTCTGCTGAGAGTTGCCTCCGCCTTGTTCTCCTCACTCGTTGAGCTGAGCGTCAGGAGCTCATTATATATTAGGCTATTAGCCTATATTTATTTTATATACAGTCAGTCACCACTGAAAGAGGTAGTGCGCTGGCAGTACAGGTCTCAGGTTGACATGAGTGCGTGTGTGTGTGTGCCATATTCATTTGCTCTTCACCAGTAACAGATATACTGATAATTACACATCTCCCCTATCCCCAAAGTGGACCATGTTCAATAAAAATAATAATAAAAAAAAAATTCAAATAGACCTTGTGGTTGCAGAGTTGTACTCATTTTATTATACGTAGATATGCATTTTTTGAGAAAAGGCCTTTAAAAAAGGCATGGTTATTAGGTTAAAGGCAGTTTTCTCAGAAAGAGTTTTTCAGACTCAGAGCTAAAAATCTCCACATCAGAAGTTTACACACACCAAACCCTCCAGTTTGATAATTTTCCATATTCTGAAGATTTTTACAGAGGGGATTGTTGATATATCATTCACAGCCTTATTTATACAATATTTTAGTCCTGAAAACATGGCGAAATTTGATTTATTTAGGGCTGGTGACAGTATTATCTCATTTACAAAGTGATAAAAAGAGATATCCAAAATCAATCCCCTCAGTAAAACCTTCTCACTCTAATGTGTCAACAAAATAAAACAAGACTTTTGAAAGTGGCTTTATCCATTGTTAAGTTTTCGGTTCTGGAAAAGTATGCAAATTAGCGTACATTTAATTACGTATTGCCTCATCTACATATTTAAACATAAAATTTGACAAAACTTGTAATACAAAAAATATTTGTCTTAATGTAAGTGATAAACTTGGGAAGTTTCATGGTGATACCTGTTAGTTATGATTTTTTACCCTATTCACCTGGGGTGTCTCTCCGGGCTTTCAACCCATTACATTTACATTAGGACACCATCTTGAAAATGACACCTTTCTAGTGGTCAAACTTTGGTAAAACACATTTGGTAAATGTGTAGTTTGCCCAATCACCACTAGAGACTGCTAGAATACTTTTCTATGTTAGTACTTGACAGAAATTGACAGACATTTTCTCGACAGTCTCTTTTCCTTCACTCTTCACACCGAGCGTCCATGCTTCGTCCTCCTTAGCCTCTTGCTACCTCGTTCTCACTTCCTGTTTGTTTTTTTTCCACAGGTACTCGGCTCACTCGCACCCCTTTCAAAATAAAATACATTCAAAACCATTTGTGTGTCTATTTCTTCCTTCCTGCACTTTCAGACATAGTGAAAACATAATAGTTAAACATAGTTACAGACACTGATAAACCACAAATAATTAACATATTAAATGCATGGTTCTAAGTGGTTTTAACTTTACCTTTTTAACCTTAAATGACATAAATTACATTTATTAACCGTGAACTTAGACTTTTTTAGATATCAACTGTTATTTATTATCAACTTATTTATTTGAACATTTGCCCTTTTTATTCTTCATAAATTTCCACCGGGCTACACCCACATCGTCTCTCCCTCGATGCAGAGGGGAGGGGGAGGAGGGGGGCAGTGTTTCGTACCTGTGCAGCAGCACCATTCATCCTATTAACCATTTTTCTACCACTGCAATGAGTCTGTAAACATTATTTGAAGGCCGACAAACTCCGCAATGTTACTTTAAAACAGTTATTTTTAAACAGACATTTTAATTAAAAGTAAAAGAACTTTAAACTCTATGGAATTTTTCTGTGCCTTTCTTAAAGGGACAACGAGGAGTTTTGGAAAAGCGAAGGGTTTTCACACTACCTCCGTGTGCACCGTAGAATTCTTCCACCTCGCGCAAGACGGACTCATGTTTTCATTCATTAATAATTAAAGTCAGAGGTTCAAAGAGGTTCAGTTACCGTCGTAGTTCCGACCATAACGCCGCTATAATCGCCGTTATTCTCATTCGCGTCTGTGAAACCGAAAGTAAGGAAATGCTGGTCGGCTCGACCAGCATTTCCGACACCACTAATAATAACAAAATAACGATAGACAGAAAACGATATATTGATCGAAAATGGAACGATTAACAAGTGTGGGTAGCGTAGATTCATCCACATTAGACTGTTTTATAACCGAATAGAAACTCCTCGTTGGCCCTTTAACAAGTGGGAAATTGCTGGTATAACAGGACCTCATATTATTTTGTGACATTTCAAAATTTTTAATTTTCCATAGATTTTTACTGAAACTGTAACTTTTTTTTTGCAACTTTCGCTGTCTCCCGCAATTTAAAGGGACAACGAGGAGTTTTGGAAAAGCAAAGTGTTTTCACGCTGCCCCCGCGCGCACCGTAGAATTCCTCCACCGGCGCAAGACGGACTCATGTTTTCATTCATCAAGGATTAAAGTCAGAGGTTCAAAGAGGTTCATTACCGTCGTAGTTCCGACCATAACGCCGCCCGAATCGCCGTTATTCTCATTTGCGTCCGCGAAACCGAAAGTAAGGAAACGCTGGTCGGCTCAACCAGCATTTCCGCCACCACTAATAATAACAAAATAACGATAGAGACAAAACGATATATTGATCGAAAATGGAGCCATTAACAAGTGTGGGTGGCGTAGATTTATCCACATTAACGTGAGACTGTTTTATAACCGAATAGAAACTCCTCGTTGGCCCTTTAATCTCAACAAAAGCGCTTAAAACATCGTAACATGCACCGCAATTTTTTCAAAATGTGGCCGCAAAATCAGGCATTTTAAGCCGCAACAATCACAAAAAAAGAATCCAAAATCCTGGAGGGACTGTTCATGTAGCTTGCCGAGTCGGTGACAAAAGCCCACACATCATTAAAATTGATGTTGTAGCTGTTGAGGTACGAAATGACTGCCTGGGACACAGTATTGAAGTTAACTCTGTCGATGAACACTATATCTGTTGCCAGAGGTAGCCTGCCAACGGTTACACCCCGCCTTTCCGAAACCCCGCCTTTCCGACAATAGACTTCCATTCATCGTAATAGCGGGGTTTTCTATTTTTTCTAAAGACACCGCTATTTCGAAAAGGCTACTGGGGGAAACCCTCAGTGCGCAGTGATCCTTATTTCCTTTTTGGAGTCAAACGGATCATGTGCATAATAAACTGCAAAACAAGCAAATACTTCATATTAATGACATAAAGGCCTAACGTTCATTCTGCTTCTAGCCTCTCTAGCCTCTACCTGATCTTTTTACTAAACTTAACCAACTCCTTTCTTCATTGCCTAAGCCCAACCAAAGCATCTCCCTCAGTCAGCTGTCAGCACGAGCAGCAGCCTCGCGCCCCTGTGAGCTGTCGGAACAGCGGTGTTTCGGAACAGGGTGTTTCGGAACAGCGGGGTGTTGAAGTGGATGTGCATCGGAATGGAGAGCTGTCCCCCCTGCCAACAGGTTGCAGAAGAATTGCAAGGTCAAGTGGCCACAGGCGTCTGTCCTCTCATCTAATAAAACATAGATGGGCTTTCATTCCACTACACACTTGGTGTCCACAAACTGAGGGAACAGCTCTGGTAGGTAGTCGGAGCGGATGTGGGATGGAGCTGCTTGCAGTATTTCTGCAGAAAAGCACCCAGCTTGGAAGCCTTCTCACGTGGAATATCGGCTTCAGCCAGAGCCTTGGTAAAATCCAGCACAAACTCCTTCCTCTCAGCAGTTGATGGGGTCTTGGAGAGGCAGGCAGCCAGGGTTTGAGTCCTAGATCGTACTAGAAGACAAAGAAAAGAATAATTTAAACATAGTATTATTATTATTACACAGAATGTATGATAAAGTAAACATAAGGTTGTACTTTTACTTTGTTTATTTGGATGGGGCTGTGCATATTAAGGAGCAATACATACTATTGATGGAATGTAAATGTAGCCTACTGCATTTAGTAAAGATGCCAATGTTAGTCCATAGTAAAAAACAACAACAAATAAAATAAAAGCAGCTTGTTTTAATGGAGAGACTTGGACCACTCAAAGCGCTTTACAATGTAATGGTCACATTCACCCTTTCACACACATTCATACAGCACTGAGCATAGTGCAGGAAACTAAGCATTCACACACATTCATACACCCGATAGACACATCAGTGTGGTGGTTCAGTGTCTTGCCTAAGGACACTTCGGCATGTTGACTGGAGGAGCCTGGAATCGAACCACCAACCTTCCGCTTAGTGGACAACACGCTCCACCTCCTGAGCCACAGCCGCCCCAATAACTCAACTCAACTCAAAAGTACTTTGTTGTGGGAGGACAAAAGTGCTGCTTTTAAATTCTCACAGCTCAGCGTCGCGTTACTTTCAAATATGAAGCTTTATCCATTTAAACTAAATATAATCAGAGCAACAGAAACTGACATTTTAAAATCATGTTTTATATTGTTTTCATATATTCTATTGAATGCAATTATGAGAGTGTGTTTTCCTAGAAATCAAGGCTGGGTGTGCGTATGAAAATATTTATTTTTATTAGTACAATTCTCATAGGCTATACTCTGTACAAAGACAACAATTGTGAAAACAAAGTAGACGTTTAATATTTGCATTTGAGCAGCACTGTCATACAACAGTGCTGCTCTAAATTATGTTACTGTTCTTCTTTTAAGGTAGCCCTTCACCATCTGGCAGAGGGACAACCGGTGAAAATTAGCCCTGCTGGCTAACCCGGGTGCATTTACACTAGATGATGTTTTATTAATGTACACTGTCCCTTTCTTAAATAAATTAAAAAAATAAAAAAAATAAAAAAAAAAACAGGCGAAACACTGAAAATAGTTTATTCATGGTCACATCAAAGTGAAATTCTTAACTTGACCGATTATCCATCTGATTATCTGTCCTGCTGCGAGCGCACAACTTCTTTCTCCATACACTTATATACAAGTAAAATATAAATATATCTGATCCAACTCCGCTGGACTTTCAAAATGGAGGTGACGCAGCTCTAGATGAGTTAAATAGTGAAGCTTTTATAGCTGATTTTAGGATGAAACTCTGAACATAACCTGGTCGGGATGATGGTAATCTAGCCAGGTTAAAGAGAACCACCTTCGTGTTACAGTTAAAGGGATAGTTCACTCAAAATTGAAATTTCACTCATCTACTCACTCATGTCAACTATGGGCTGGGAGAAGTTTCAGTGAGGCTCCATGCAGCACTGCATGTCCATATAATGGTTGCAAATGGATACCAACTGTCTTCGTAACAAAAGGATACACCAAAAAACATCCAAATACCTCCATGCTGCTCGTATGTAATGTCCGTTTTGTATTGAAGCCCCAAAATGCAAAATTGTTCCGAAAAAAATCTCAGCATTTTGTGCCGGCGTTGTGATTACTGACTCTGGTGCAAATCTCACAAACGTTATATGGACATGCATTGCTTGAACTTTTCCCAGCCCTTAGTGGACATGAGAATGAGTAGACAATTTGAATTTTGGTTGAACTATCCTTTAAAATTAAGCCTGGCTTTAGGTTCAACATAGCTCGCTAACTCAATAAACTTGCCCTCTGTGGTGACAACCGGAGGTCATCTAAACACGGTGACAACACATTTAAATTAATTTAATATGTTAACCAGCTAGTAAGTCGCTACTTACCCAATCCACTCCTCTTGCTGTTGTTGTGCCTTTGGGACTTCAGATGCTCCAGGATGGTTTGTTTCCCCAGATAATCAACAGAGTGTTCACAGACCGTACGACCACTGCAGGCTGCAGATGGTGTTATTCATTGGCTTGTGGTGCATTTACATGCTGTGGAAACCTTTATGGTCCAGCAAACAGCCTTTTTCCTGTCCTTACTTTACTAGCTTTTGACCGATCCATTGAAAACATAGTTTTTAATCTTTTAAGACTTCAGTCAGCAGATGGTATAGTTACAGACAGACCTGGGGGTCCCTTTGATCCTGGTTTCATGGTGAGTCCTCTGGCTTGAATGACTTCCACCTCCAGACCTCCATTCCTCTCCAGTAGACCAATCTCTACATCACCTAAACAGAAGAGAGCAGTTGCACTTGGGGAGGACGAAAGGGGTGAATGTATGTGCCATAGGAGTTTATATGGTAATGGTCTTTTTCACTTGGATGAAAAATGTCCAAAACAAGCCAAGCCAGGTCCGGTCCGGGGATGACCAGGACCAAATGAAATCCAGAACAAATAATTGCATCATATTCTGTCCAACCCCCCCCCTCCCAAGTTATACCTCAACCGCACTGGTATCATGCACCAGCTGTAAAGGGCCCCACTCATAGTGCCGATTTGCTAGGGCACCGCCGATAAGAATAGCCATAGCTGGCACACAGCCAATCAGAGTACCCGACAAGTCAAATCCTCTGACGGCTGACGCTCCCCAACTGTGCATGTGGAATCAAGCCCAACAGCTTCTGTGCGTTCCCGACAGATCTTAACACACCAAACAGATGGTGTACCCAACGTCATCCGACTCTCCCTGACTGTCTTCGACACCCGACGGTCAGGCCGGTGTGTTCCTCGCTTAACCCCAAACTTACCTTTTTCTCGGGTTTGCAATATTTTGGGCAGCGCTTATGTTTTTATTTTTACATGTACTGTAAATATGTCAGGGTACACCTGACAGGTTGTAAAAAGTCGTGTGTTAGATATCTCACCCATGGATGTGGTTGCCAGCGTCTGTCGGCCAACAAACTGGGCGGGTCCCATCCCATCCAGGAAGTCACTGAACTGGGCATCAGATGCCAGACACATGCCGCTGTAGTTCAAACTGTAGGAAGCAGACAGAGACAGGGTTAATTTAAGGCAGATCAGAGTCCTGCACGGGTCCAATTTTGGAAACCCGCGCCCTCCCCACCCGTAGGTTTTTAAGCCTGTGTTGTAGAATATATTTTGGATGCTGGCAGCCTGGCCTTAGTCTTCGGTAAGAAAAACTGCAGCTACTCCAGGAGGTTTGTTATCCTTCTTTATTAGCTCCACACATGAACAAGGTACAGGATGTGTTGAATTGTGGTTTCCTGAAGCATAAAATAGATAAACAATAAATGTATCAATATGTTTCAGAATTGAAATAATATGACTGTGAGCTGAACACACATATGACACTACACGAAGAATGCAGATCATAGAATAGAATGAGATAACAATACTCTCTAATGACCACACGAGGGCGCTTCAGACCGCACCATTAGAGTCTAACCCACAGTAACTGTAGTAAACGTGAATATCATCAGATACATGGTATGAAACACTCAATCAAACCGAATCATATGTTTAGCACACATATATAGAGGAAGCAGCTGTATTACTAGTCCGCGGCAACATGTGACACATAAAATTCCGTGTGCGGGAGCACGCATCAGAACATGGCGGCTGGCCCGGAGCCACGTCTATATTAGAAAAACATAATAAACAACCGATGCGAACTTACTTTGTACTCACGCATAACAAACAGAATGACAACGTGTATGGTCACGACCCAGCGCTGCTTAACACTTTCACGACTTAAGAGGTTGTGCTTAGCACACTGGAGGTGACTTAGCGGCCTTCGGGACTGTTCTGTTGTCTTCCGGGTTCCCTTGGGACTACTCGGCTCCTTCCGATGACGTTCGGTGATGTGACGCGGCAGAGCAGGGAAGTTTGCACATGTGTCCCGACCCATCACCTGTGATTATTTTTAAATTGTGTTGTCTTTCTGGGTCAAATTGACCCAATTTGTTCTCAAACTCCATCCTTCCTTTCTGCCTTCCTTCTTTCCACAATCATTTTCCCTTCCTTCCTTCCTTCCTTCCTTCCTTCCTTCCTTCCTTCCTTCCTTCCTTCCTTCCTTCCTTCCTCTTTTGATCCAATTGACCCTCCATCTTTCTTTCCTTCCTTTTCCCCTTCCTTCTTTCCTACTATCTTTCCCTTTGTCCTTCATTCCCTCCCTCCCTCCTTCCTTCCGTCCTTCCTTGTTTTCCTTTGTCCTTCCTGCCTTCTTTGACCCAGGTAGACAACAGGAGGGTTACGACCCGTTACCCGACCCGTTGCCCGTGAGCTCGCCGTCATCACCGGCGATAACGGGTGTATAGCCCACGAGAAAAAAAAAGTACTCTTTCGTGTCTATTTCCGGAACGGAGAATGATAGTGACGTAATTCTTTTTAAAATGAAAGCAGGACACTTCAGCCTTTACATTGATCCATCGGTGTGTTTGTAGCTTACCCAGAAGCCGAGCAGTCAAGCCATGACAGTCTAAAATCCAATGGGAAAGCTGTCAGTGGTCACTGAGCGGCCAAAGATTGTTTATTTACATCAAGATGGTTGCTACTATCAGGAAATCTCCCGAATCATTTAAAAAAATGATTTACTATGCTGGTTTGTGCAGCTGCGCGTGAGTGTTTCTCTGTAGGCCTTGACACAGAGGCCTTCCCGTCTGGGAAACTGAAACGGAAATGCTGGGTGAGCCCACCACTAAATAATTAGATCAAAATAACTATAAAGACAAAATGATATATTTATCAAAAATGGACCCATTAACAAGTGAGTAACATATTCATTCACATTAATATGAGACTCTTTTATAACCAAAAGGGTCTCTTTAACCCTTTAACGGTTTCTGACAAAGCTGCATCTTATCTGAAAGACCTCATCATTCCATAATGTCCTACCAGAGCACTGTTCCCAGAATGCAGGTCTGTTAGTGACACCCAGTATCTTTAAAAACAGACATGTTTCAAAATGTCATTATTTGTTGTGTTTTGTAGTTTGGCCTTGGTGTCTCACACTCCCTCTGTGTTTCCACAGATATCTCCAGAGTTCCATCCCTCTGCACCAACCACCACCTGCATCACTGACACTGTAGTATTCGGGGAAAAAAACACGGCAGGTAATGAGCAAAACTCCACAGGGCAGCTTTAAGTTGACAAAAGTTTCAGCAGTATCTAGGCTACATTGTGGTGAAGTTTCAAAACTGTAGCATCTACCGTTGGCTTGGTCGGAATTTTTTAAGTTTTTAAATTTAAACGCTTATTGTGCCCCCCCCCCTAGGAGGGGGGGAGTGTAATTTGAATGGCTTAGCAGTGAAAGCATTACTTGACACAGGTGCTCAAGTTAGTATCATAAGTCGACACTGGAAAGACAAATACTTACCCGACTTAGTCATGCGACCCCTGTCAGAGATCATCGAGGAAATGGACGAGTTGAAAGTATGCGCGGTCAACGGGGAAACCATACCATTTGACGGCTGGATACCCATCATGATCAACTTACCTGGGGGTGAGGACCCCAGCCTCTCCATCAGTACCCCGGTTCTCATCAGCACTCTGCCTATGGACAAACCATTGATTGGTTTTAATGTTCTGGAACAGATCATTGAGGGACAACCAGAGCGGTTGATACCTACCCTTGTCACCTTGCTTTGTAATGCCATCTGTCTCCCCCTGAGAAAGCGGAAGTGATCGTAAGCTTCATCCAGACGGTAGAGCCGAACATGGCACAAGGGCGCTTGAGAACAGGTGAAAGAGACATGGTTATCCCTGCTGGACAGGTCACCTGGGTAAGGTGCCGGGTTCCATCAACCATGAACCCGTCTGATTGTCTGGTGTTGTTTGAGGTAGAGTTGCACGATAGCCAAAACGTAATGGTTCCTACTATACTAGAAATTCTACACGACGGTACTACCGTGGATTACTACTACCGGTGCCAGTTTCCGCTACGTAGCAGCCGCCTCTCGTCTCCTCCCGGCTTCTCACTGCATGTAAACAGACCCACATGGCAACTACTGCAACCTAACTACACAGCTGCTGAATGATTGGCTGTTTGCCTGTTACTGTGACGTCCAGGGATATGATAGGCTGTTTCCGTACGCTGGGTCCGCCCGTCTGTTATCTGATTGGCTGTTCGTGTGTTTCTGCCGGGAAGACGAACTCAAGACAGCTCCGCTTCACAACAAGTTCTGTCTCGCCCAGACGCGCGCCCGGCTTATTAACAGTCGCAATCAACACAACACAACACACTCACAAACACCACAACACAACACAACACACGCACCATGGCAGAAGCACCGGGCCCGAGCGGCGAGTCTGCCGCGGCGGCGTTGTCGTCGTCAGTGGCACTACTAATTTTGCTAAAAAAAACGAACTCCAAAAGCCACATATGGAGCTATTTTGGCTTAAAACAAGGGGCAGACGGTAAAGCCATTGACGATGCCCGTCCACTGTGCAGGCGCTGCCACCAAGCAATAGGAGCAAAAGGAGGGAACACATCAAACCTCATCAAACACCTGCAGTGTCGTCACCCAGATTTATATGTGGAATACCAGAATAGAAATTTAAATTTTTAATAAATGTTATTCATAAAAATATTTGTTCCAGTCTAATTCTTACTTCACCAGTATTATGTTTATCATGCACCAAACAACATTCTAAGTAATTACTGTAATAAGTATTTATTTTATTTTTTATTATTTAACTTGTACAAATACAAGGCGCAGTATCGTGATAATACCCGGAACCGTGATACTTTGTCTGGTATAGTATCGTGGTCACTCATTTTGGTATCGTGACAACTCTAGTTTGAGGCTGAGGAGGGCAGCCAGGCCCTAGAGCAGTTAGATGTCTTGACAGGGTTAGTTCAAATACAAAATCCAGCTAAGCCCTACGTCACAATTGCTCTCAGTAACAACACTAAACATGACATTACCGTGACAAGAAAGACGGCCCTAGGCACCTTACAGCCGGTCGAACGTATTGTGGAGGCTGAAGCCCCAAATGAACCTCAACCTACCATAACAGTTCACGAGGTGGCAGTCGAACCTCCTCCACCTTCATGGCATCCGCCGGTGAACCTTGATCATTTGGAGGAGAAACAAGACATTGTCAAGAAAATGTTGTTTGATGAGTGCGGGGCTTTCGCAAAAGACAGAAATGACATTGTGTGACGGGCCGAAGTGTACCATGACGTGCTGACGTGCCCACTCACGTGACCGCCAGGTCATGCCCCCCGCTCACGTGATTACCTGGTTAAGACTGACGTCATAACTGTCATGGCGGCGCCGGCAGCAGGAGCAGCAGCAGCAGCAGCAGTGAAGCAGTGTGAGACCGGAGAAAAGTGTTCGCGATCCGAGCCGCCAAAGCGGTCTAGCAGGAAAAGTGAAAGTGACGAGCGGTAGTTAATCCCGTGCGTTCGCCTCCGAGCCTGTACTGATCAGCGATCTCCCGTGTGGTCCCGCTGGAGCTGGCCTGAATGGACTGTGATACTGATCTGAAAATGGTGATAAATTTAAAAGACGATATACCAGTACAGAGAGCATACACTTCCATACCGAAGCCACTGCTGCAGGAGGTTAAAGAATATGTTCAAGACCTCCTGGTGAAAGGATGGATAGTAAAATCCAAGTCCTCTTATGCTGCTCCCATTGTGTGAGTGCAGAAGAAAGACGGTTCACTCCGTCTCTGCATAGACTATCGTCTATTGAACCAGAAAACGGTGACGGACTGACACCCACTGCCTCGGATACAAGACCTGCTCGACACCTTAGGTGGATACTCTTGGTTCAGTATCCTTGACCAAGGTAAGGCCTACCACCAAGGGTTTGTGGATGAAGGCTCCCATCATCTCACTGCCTTCACCACACCTTGGGGTCTATACGAATGGGTGAGAATCCCGTTCTGTCTCACTAACGCACCCGCCACCTTCCAGAGAAGTATGGAAGAGATCCTTTGTTCTCTGCGGGATGACTGTTGCATACCATACCTTGATGACATTCTTTGCTACACACAGTCTTTTGAGGCTCATGTCGAGGTGGTCCGCCAAGTGCTTCAGGCCTTACAGGTTCATGGTGTGAAGCTTCGGCCTGAATAATGTCAGCTATT
Source organism: Decapterus maruadsi (assembly GCA_030347415.2). Classification (NCBI taxonomy): domain Eukaryota; kingdom Metazoa; phylum Chordata; class Actinopteri; order Carangiformes; family Carangidae; genus Decapterus; species Decapterus maruadsi. The sequence continues at coordinate 31,880,515 of CM064896.1, read as the reverse complement.
TCAAGCTGAAGTTTGTTATGTTGGGTACCTGGTTAGTGCTGAGGGCGTCAGGGTTGACCCAAAAGATCTCGAGGCCGTCTTGGCTCTGAAGGCCAAAGCACCACAGTCTGTAGGTGATCTTCGGCGTGTCCTTGGCTTCCGTAGCTACTATCGGTCGTACATACAGAACTTCTCGAAAATAGCTCAGCCACTTTACGAGTTACTTCAGGGCAAGTCTTCAGAGCGGTCCGCTCATGGCCGTCAGGGTAAAACTAAAGGGCCCCAAATGCCATCTAGGGCGCCCATAGTCTGAACTCCTGAACATCAGAGGATACTTGAGCAGTTGGTCGACATGCTAACCCATCCTCCAGTTCTAGCATATCCGGACTTAGACCAGCCATTCGTCTTGCACACTGATGCATCCAAGCAGGGACTTGGCGCTGTTCTCTACCAACAACAGGACGGGAAGTTGCGTGTTATTGGTTGTGGATCACGGACCCTGTCACCTGCTGAACGAAACTACCACCTGCACAGTGGCAAGTTATGGCGCTTTTCCACTGGCACGGTACAGCACAGCACGGCGCGGTTCGGCTCGGTTTGGTTGTGTTTCCATTACAGCTGAGTTCTCTAGTACCTCCTCAGTGGGGGCGGGGGCGGCACGGGGGTGTTCACGGGGCGGCATTGTCCGTCTCTCTTAACAAGTTTATGAAGCTGCTTTACAGCTGCTCTGAGATGGCTCTTCACTTTTTGTTACAAAAAAGGAACAAAATTCATGCCCAAGAAATGAAAACTGAAGAGGGGTTCAAAATAAACTACAGCACAAACATCAATTTATGATCAATACAATTGATTGTCTATTAGAGCTGACACATGTAAAGTGATTCAGTTTGTGTTATCCCATCAGTTGTTAGTTTTTTTATGACTCTGTGCTGTGTAGGGCTGCAACAACGAATCGATTTAATCGATTAAAATCGATTATTAAATTCGTTGGCAACGAATTTGATCATCGATTCGTTGCGTCGCGCGATTAAACGTCACTCACGCCGCGGCAAACTCGTTTATTCAGTGAGTTTGGTGGTATTGTTTGTGGTTGTGATGAAGCCGGCGAGAGTAAAGTCCGCCTCTGTTCCTGTAGCATCATGATCCACACCACCACAACGCAAAGTGTCTGAGCAGAGGGAGTAAGAGAGAGTGAGTGCGTGTATGCAGTGTTTCCCCTACCGTTCTGTCGGCGGGGCGGCCCGCCCCCAGCGCTCATGCCGAGTAGCCTACAGTACACGCCGGACGAGGAAGCGCCGCAAACCGAGAAACGCCGAGAACTGCAGCTGTGTTCACATGCACACGGCGTGCAGCTCCGCGGCCGGCTCGCGCTCTACAGCGATCGATAAGCCGGGTAGGAAGTCAAACAAATAAACACGAGGTGGTATCGTCGTCTATTTTAACCCAGCTCGTAGATAATCAATTTATGCTTCAGAGTTTAATCATAAAACTGGCGATAAAAGCGCCGCTGTTTCACTATTTAACTCATTTTCAGCTGCGTCAGCTTTACTGTGAAAGTCCAGTGGATCTGGATCAACAGAGCGTTTGTACGGAGGAGAGATCAGCTGATCGCTGCTGTTTACTTCTCTCAGCGTCTCAGCTAAGAGTTCTCTCCGCCTCCTTGAGCTGAGCGTCAGGAGCTCTTTTATTAAATTTTTTTTTTTTTTTTTTAAATTTAACGGTGGGGGAAACATTGTGTTTACACGTGCGTCATGTATCTGCTCTTAAAAAGATGCACTTGTGATATGGAGTTGACATTTACCACTGTCCATTGGAAGATTTATTATTGAATATGATGCTGGGTAATGAATAACTTTTTCAATATTTATCATATTATTAAATGATTACCACATAGTAATGGCCAAAATAACAAACTTTGAACCAAATCAATATTTAGAGTATCAAGAGGAGACTATCAATTAAAATCCGATTAATCGATTAATCGATTAATCGAAAAAATAATCGACAGATTAATCGATTATTAAAATAATCGTTAGTTGCAGCCCTAGTGCTGTGACTGACTACATGTTTCTGTCTGAAGACAACATGTGTTTTGGTAGATTTGGTGAGTTGTGTTAATGTGCTATTGTATTTTGGAAATGTGTGTCTGTGTTTAGTTACACTGTGTGATTTTGAGCATGAAATTAACTGTTTTGGGAACTGTTTTAGGTGTGATGTGTGTGAGGAGTTTTTTTTAAAAATGAACTGAAAAACAGGTCATTGCAATCATAAAATAAAAGTGGTAACACTTTCTATGAAGGTCTAGTTTATAATGCAGTATGAGCTGCATTTATAATGCTTTATACATGTCATTATAATGGTGTATAATCATGTATAATAACTTATACCAAGGTTTATAATGTATTACAAGTGTGGACATAATGTATTATAAATTAAGCACTTATAATGTTTTACACCTGCATATAAAGTGACAACAGTGTTTGAATGAAGAATCTGAAGTCCTGGGTCAAATAACACATTATAACCATCTATACTCTAGCCAGTGGTACAGACAAACATAGAACTGCTCAACATAGAACAGATACTAAATGCTCAGTTACAGAAAGGGCATAATGCCTTATAAATATCAATAATATGTTGTAGGATGACTTTAAGAGCTTTTAGTAAAGTGACAACACTGTATGAAGTTATTAGTAATTGTATGACATTATAACACAATTATAATCACTTAGGAGCAGTGTTTTGGTGGCTGTAAGTAAAGTGTAAGTCAATCATAATGATGTTTAAAGCAACTCTTTATTTTGCAGAAACAAAATGGTTTATTGACCTATGGAGAGAATTTATTTTAAATACGAAATAAAACAGGTAGTGACACAATATTTTGGTACTCTTATCAGCTGATCTACCTCAGTTTTCAACAGTTACAAATTGCATATATGACATGCAGGAGTCAGCCAATGATAAGAAATCTATGATTCCTGCCCAATCACTTTTAAATGTTCTTGCAGTAACACTTTATAATGAGTACACACTATTAAGTATTAGTTAAGCATGAATAAATATTGAATTCTTAATTTATAACACATTAGTAGGTAGTTCGTAAACATACAGTAGGTACTACTTCATTGTGGCCGACTTCACGTGAATCACGCGGCTTTTTAGCGGAGGATTAAATGTGTTTTCATGAGAAGCGGCAATGTGCCGAAACAACCGCCAGGTGGCATCTGTGAGCAGGAGGACGAGTCGACAACATGCAGCAGCAGGGAGCAGTGAGCATGAACGGCGAATGGACAGAGTTGCCTGATTTATGTTTCTGTTCGTTGTTGCTTAAATACAAGAATGTAGCTAAAGCCCTTTTCACACTGAAATTAGCGGGTCGACGCGGGTTTTTTAAACGCGGGTCGACCCGCTAACAATCGGCATTTGGCCCCTTTCACATTGACCAAAATAAGCCGAGTCTGACCCCCCGCGGGGGGATCAGACAGAGCAGCCATGTTGTTGCCCCGCTCTCATCCGCAGTGCGAGAAGCACTGTCATGCCCTAGGCTCATGCCACAGCCGCCCGCAGCGGAGGTCTGTCGGCCGAGGCAGACGAGGCGTCTGGCCGGCCTACAGAGCACCTGGACCGCGGAGGAGAGCGTGTCCGCCACGGCCATATGACGGCTCGTCCGCGGCACAACACGTCAGTTAAACCCTTCTATATCTATGAGATAAACACACTGCAGTTTCTTTTCTTTTGTTTCAATTGTTTTCGGTCTGTGTTGTTTGATCTTTTAATCCCAGTCTCGGATGCGAGCAGAGCTTTGTTTTGGTACGTGCTATGAGACGAGACCGGCGTCACGTAACACTCAACGTCGTCACGTAAATTAGCGGGTTGACCCGGGTCTGGCTTTCCCACTGCAAGCCGAGCCGAGCCGAGGCGATTAAAGGCGATTTTAACCCGCGTCGCTTGCCGAGTCGTTTGACCCGCGTCGACGCGGGTCAGTGCGCCTTTCACACTGCCACCAAATGCCGATTGTTAGCGGGTTTAAACGGGTTTTTTGGCCAGTGTGAAAGGGGTATAATAATACCTCACCCACTCCACACCTCATCCAAACTCAGCGGTGCCGGATTCATTTTAGAGGTGGGGGGGCCATGGAGGTTGGGTTTTTACGGGGCATATTTACACACTCATAGTCAGTTTATGCAATAGTCATATTGTAGCGTCCGGCTCCCAGACCGTCATGCCTACCTTAACTTATCAAATAATTTTTTTTTAAAAAAAAGCTGTGAACTCGGTCTGGCTGCAGGTTTGAGCAAATAAAATGTTGTGAATACACAAGCAGTCTCTCGGTTTAGTGATGTCTGTCACTGTCAGCTGCACATCTGTCAGCAGGTCCGCTCCACCGCTCTACACACACTTTACAAACTTTAAATGTTAACCCGACCCAATTAAATATTAAAATCAAATTCCTGTTTTTCCATTTCGTATTTTTGATCTGATCCTGAAGTTGAAATATGAAAAACCAGACATTTTTTCGTATTTTGTATTTGATTAAAAAACAAAAAACAAAATAATCTCTCAATCCGTGTATCATTCGTTCTTTCCATTTTCGATTGGAAATCAAAAATCAAAAAATGAAAAATTGACAGATTATTTTGTTTTTTAATCAAACACGAAATATGAAAAAATGTCTGTTTTTCATATTTCAATTTTAGGCTCAGATCAAAAATACGAAATGGAAAAACAGGCAACAGGACTGAATTTGATTTTAATATTTAATTGGGTCGGGTTTACGTCACCCGGAAGTTTGGCGATATCAAAGAGACGCAGTTACAAAGATCATTCATTCATAGACGTGATCTGCGGAGCTGGAGGGTAAATCATCGGCTCAGCAACAAGACCGGACACTGCACAGAGCATCAACCATGAAGACTTGTCATAAGACAGGGTCAGTTTTGAGCGATCACATCCAGCTCTCGTCGCTGTTTTGCTTTTTTTCGCCAGTAGCCTATTTCAGTCACTGAAACAGTTCCTGCCTGGAGAATCCCTCACCTCGCCCATTAAAGCCAAGATGAGAGCTTAGGCTACAGGTGTCATTTAGGAGGTGAAGGCAGGGTGTGTGTTGCTGGTCAACCTGCATCTGGTGCACCAGCGCTGTTTCTCTCTCGCTTGCTCACTCCTTCACTCGCTCACTCTCGATCCGCATAGATCACCAGCTGGCCACACTTTACGTCTCTATGAACACAACTACGGGCTCTTTTTATTTTTTATTTTTTATTTTTTAGAATTAATAAAGAATTAATGCTCGTGAGTCCGGCCACATCGGGGCCAGGCTCCTGGTCGGATCTCTGCTCATTTATTTGCTCAAACTTGGAGCCAGACCCGGCCCACTAGGAGACCTGAGTCCCAGCGTCTATTTGAGAACGGTAGCGGGGAGGAGGGGGGGGGGGGTCTAATTAAATGACCAGTGAGATGACCTAGTCTTCATGGTTGATGCTCTGTGCAGTGTCCGGTCTTGTAGCTGAGCCGATGATTTACCCTCCAGCGCCGCAGATCACGTCTATGAAAACTATGAATGATCTTTGTGTGTCTCTTTGATATCGCCAAACTTCCGGGTGACGTAAACCCGACCCAATTAAATATTAAAATCAAATTCTGTCCTGTTGCCCGTTTTTCCATTTCGTATTTTTGATCTGAGCCTAAAATTGAAATATGAAAAACCAGACATTTTTTCATATTTCGTGTTTGATCAAAAAACAAAATAATCTGTCAATTTTTCATTTTTTGATTTTTGATTTCCAATTGAAAATGGAAAGAACGAATAATACACGGATTTCTCTCACTTTTTCCTTTTTTGATTTTTGATTTCCAATCGAAAATGGAAAGAACCAATGATACACGGATTGTTTTGGTCCATGTTTTTGATTTTCATTATTTTCATACACACACCAAGTTTCACTTTCAATAAAACACACTCGCATTCTAGTCTGCTATAGTTGTTGGTTTTGATAAGCTTCGTTTTTAAAAGCGCAATGTTCAGCTGTCTGAAATTAACTATGCCTACCACGAAATACATAAAGACCTGGCCCGAGGATGCACTGCCCCAATTACAGGAGTGTTTTGAATGCACTGATTGGGATGTATTTGAACAGTCAGACCTAGATGGACACACAGAGGCTGTACTATCTTATATCACATTCTGCACAGATGTTGTCACCGTGGAGAAACGCATACGTGTTTACCCTAATCAAAAACTGTGGATGACATGTGCAGTACAGTCCCTGCTGAGATCCCGCGACGCAGCCTTCAGGATAGGTGACAGAGCCCAGTACAACGTGGCTAGAGCAAACCTGAGGAGAGGCATAAGAGCTGCCAAAGAGGACTACAGGAGGAAGGTTGAGGACCACCTCGCACACAACAATCCTAGGCGAGTGTGGCAGGGGCTACACCAGCTGACCAACTTCAAGGGGAGTTCACCTGGGTCGACGAGCTACGACACCTTCTCGGCAGAGGAACGTAACAGTTTCTTCGCCCGCTTCGAAACGAACAGGCCCCTCCCATCCTGGCCCCCGCCAACCTCCAACACCAACCCCCGCCCCCCACTCACTGTCCAAGAACAGCAAGTGGAACGAGTGCTGGCAAGAGTTAATCCCAGGAAAGCCCCAGGACCTGATGGAGTATTTGGGAAAGTACTTAAGGCCTGTGCAGTCCAGCTCTCAGGGGTCCTCACCAAGTTATTCAACCAGTCCCTGTCACAAGCCATCGTCCCCTCCTGCTTGAAATCAGCTACCATCATCCCCATCCCCAAGAAATCATCAGTCAGCAGCCCCAATGACTATAGACCGATCGCACTGACTTCCACAGTCATGAAATGCTTTGAGAGGCTAGTGGCTGACCACATCAAAGCCCTCCTTTGATCCGTGTATCAGTTTGCGTATAGGGCAAACAGATCAACCGAGGATGCCATTACCACAGCCTTCCACACAGCTCTGTCCCACCTTGAGCTCCCAGGTAATTATGTCAGAATGCTTTTTGTTGATTTTAGCTCAGCATTTAATACCATCATCCCTGACATACTCATCCATAAACTGTCAAACCTGGATTTCCCACCCCCCACATGTGCCTGGATCAGTGACTTCCTCAGGAACCGCCCACAGACCGTTAAAATGGGCCCCCTATGCTCCTCCACCCGCACCCTCAGCACCGGCTCCCCACAGGGCTGTGTGCTGAGCCCCCTCCTCTACTCTCTATACACCCATGACTGCACCCCAACCCACCCCTCAAACACCATCATCAAATTTGCTGATGATACCACCGTGGTGGGCCTCATTCAGGGGGGAGATGAGTCCAAGTATAGAGAGGAGATCCAGAGGCTGACGGTGTGGTGCACGGACAATAACCTTTCTCTCAATATTGATAAAACCAAGCAGTTGGTTATTGATTTTAGAAGGCACAAAGCAGAGCCGGCCCCACTTCACATAAAGGGGGTCAGGGTGGAGAGGGTTTCCACCTTCAAATTCCTGGGGGTACAGATCTCTGAGGACCTCACCTGGGCAGCCAACACCACAGCCATAGTGAAGAAGGCCCAGCAGCGAATGCACTTTCTGAGACTGTTGCGGAGGAACAGTATCCGCGGGTCATTCCGACATACCGCCACTCCGACGTTGACGTCTAGTTGTCGTAAAGGCGGCACTTCCATTGATTGAAAACGTCCCACCACTCATTTTCTGTTTCCTTTGTCAGACTGGCGGTACTTTCCTTTTTTTGAAACGTAGCGCCATTCCGACATAAGGTCATTAACTATTATCACATCAACCGCCTCCGCCCATCTCTCTCCTCTAACAGCACTGTACTCTGGTCAACATCACATCCCATCTCCATTATAAAATGCATTATATGACCTGTTATGATTAGCCTATTATGTTTTTCTACTTGTGGAGAAGACAGTGTTGAGTTCTCTTTCTGCCTCCATGGCATGGATTTATTGCTGAAGAGTGAACTACTGATATTTTTTGTCTAGTGCTGAACTGTGACCAAGCGCACTGTCCGCTGTCTCGGTGCTGAAATGAATGACAGCGTGTCATTAGGATAGAAACTGGTAATAACAAACGTGCATTAAAATGACAGAGCGTGTCAGGCAGGGAGTTTTGCTCGGTGCAGACGCACAGAGGCATGCGTAAAACACAGATTTTGAATACTTTGTGCTGTTGCTGTTCTTTTTAGTTACCTTTCGTTTCCTTTGGATCTTTGTGCGTATTATGAAGCTGTCCTGGTCCCTGTTTGTAAGCCTTTTTTACTAGGAGTAAATTCCCCAAAGTTGCAACAACTTGTAGTGATCCACTGGGTTTTTCCTGCCATATAGTCTGTTGGAGCTGGGCTCATTCATTTGCAGGTTTTTTTTCATTGTGTATGAGGCCAGGGAAATTATCAATTATCATTGGTTTGCGCGCGGGGACCTGCGGACCTGTGATGAATGAATGAATGTTTTGTTTGTTTGTTTTTGCTGTAAGTTGTGTGCGTAATGCGCACAGGTGCATTACACACTTAAAAATGCTGGGTTATTTTCATAGCCCAACCGCTGGGCTGCTGTGGATTTTGAGCTGATTGGGTTGAAGATATTTGAGCGGGCTTTTGATTTGAACGGGCTGAGGCAAACTTTCATCATTCTCCAGTTTGAGACCAGAGAAAACTATGTAAATGGTAAGTAAAACTAAAATTATTACCCTACAACATCTAATTTTGGTAGCTTAATGTGGTAACTAAATAGTTGTGCCTTAGTTATTAGCTACTTACAAATTTCACCGTGACTCCAGCCGTTTTTTTCCGTTCTTTTCTCTCCTTCTAGCTAACGTTAGTTATTTTCAACTGATAAAATACTTGTTTCCTTCACTTGTGACACACACTTCGAAAGACTATCAAAGTCTAGCAGTGCAGGGATATAATTCCGTTAGCTGTGTGTGTATTCAGTTGTGGTAACGTTAACGTTTATGTACTCGAACCGTTTTTGCTGTGTATAATAATATAACGGTCAAAGCGGTGACCGTTTCCATAGTAACGCAGCAACTTCCGAACGTTGGGGGTGTCGGGGCGCGAGAGCTACGGTTACTCCGGTACTGCAGCTTGTATGATGTCGGGAGGGAGGTGGTTAGATACCCCCAGTGTAACGCACCTCGCCATTAGCAGTATTCCGGCATAAATTTAATCCATGGTCTAACACACCATGACACCGAGTTAACACACCGAGTAAACGTTAGACCCCCCCCTCCCCCGCTTCACTAGCTGTAATTTAGCAACTTTAGCAAAGATAACAAACACCGCAGTCAGGGCTCCAGACTAACGCCGTCCCGTCGTCCCGGGGACGTAAAAATATGTATTTGGGACGATAATCAATATCCCCCGGGACGCAGTCGGGACGAAACTTTTTTTTTTTTTTTTTGCACTGAAACTGCACACATCACGATCACTAAACATACGGCGCGAAGCTTCCTGCTGCATTCACACACAGACTATTGCAAGACTGCGAGACTGACAAAAGACCCGCAAAATTATCAATAAAGAAAATGTTACTACTGAAACCACCAGAGCAGGGGAGTAGAGTGATGTCGCTCTGCACCGGAGTGAGCAAGCCTGCAGTTAATGTAGCGTTCATGTGGCCTCAGTATAATCGGAAAAACTAGTTTCTGACTGGAAAAAAATCATCAGAATACTCCCTCATGTCGGCAAACAACTGGTCAACTTGGTAGTTGCTGATATCAACGTCTTATCCACGGTATTTTACCAATTACCCATGTTACACTTGAACCATAGAAACATGAACATAAACACGCCAAAAAGGTCTGAAGAACGGCTCGCAACTGGGAACTTCCGTCAACACGTGAACGCAGCACAACGTGCACCGGTGGGTGTGTAAACAGAACATGACGGCGCTAATGCGGGACGGTCACGGTAATAAAGAAGACAGTTCGCTGTAATGAATGTTCTAAGCAAGTTCCATGAGGAGGAAAAAACAGCGCCATCAGTCTGAAACATGATCGTCCCTCCGACGGAGTTTTCAAAGCTATGAGGACGATGCTAACGGCGGTAGCAACGTAAAACTAACTGTAAGAAGCCACCGGGACACAAACACTCACTGCATGCTTAGAACAGCTTCAAACTTCATCAGCAGGTCAAACAGGGTTTCAGCCCATAATACGAGGCATTAAAGGGCAACTTAGGTTTTTTTCAACCTGGGCCCTGTTTTCATATGTTTTTCTGTCTATGTGAGTGATGGATAATATTTTTTTCGAGGTGGCTCCAGTATTGAGCGGGGCAGGCAGCCTGCAGCCCAGCTGACGCTCTTACATGGGGCAAGTGGCTCCCGTCAAAGTTCGCAGTATAAACGGGCATTTTTTTCAAACTGACAGGCTCAGATAGTTACAATGAGTGTCCGACAACACACCAGACCCTGTGGTCGGCACGGCCTCGCTGAAATTGTCAGCCGCCGCGCTGGAACCTTGATTGAAACTCAATGTAGGCTACGGTATGGAAGCTCCGCGGCGCTGTTTTCAACTGGTTCAACTCGACCACAGCAGGAGGGGTGATCAACTATTTCTTGATTAGTTATAGTAGCCTGAGCCTCTCACTTTTTCTCCTCACTGAAATTTCTCTTGGTAGTTTTCCTCACCATATCTTAGACCGAGCTTGCCTGTTGTTATTATGATAACGCTGATTGTAAACAATATAATAATCAATGGAATTGACTGGTCATTTTGCCATGTACAGAAATGTTCTTATTGGGCCCAATCCCATTTCTCTTTTATACCCCTACCCCTACCCCTTGCCCCTCGCCCCTTGAAACGGAGCTACAAGGGGTAGGGGTAGAAAATCAACCCCTATGAATTGGGATACCCCTTCAACAATCACATACGTCATCACGTAGTCTTCACTGGCTTTACGTAAGCTGATGCGCCGAGCTTTTGCCAGAAATCAAATAGCCTTGTACCATATAACTTAATAAATATAAGATAGAACTTAATGCAGGCTGATCGGTTCATTGTAAAACATTAATTTATTGATGTAAATGTGGTGATTTCCGTGTACAGAACCCAGACGCAGCGGATGTCTGATACCTACACACATGAAGCTCTTTTCATTCAAAATAATAATGCTCCAGTCAGAATTGTTAAGTTTCATTAATGAGACTAATATTTAAATGCTAAAAATAATTTAACCAGCCGGTGGTAAACCTCTAAAAACCTGCGGGTATGTTAATTAGCGACCGTCTTTTCTCCCGGGACGAGGACGTAATGTAGCCGGCAGACCGGCGCTGCAGACCGGCTGCTGCCTCGGTGAGGAGCCGCTCCTCCTGGAGCTTCGCTTCTCCGAAAAAAAACGTTGGCGCGAACGAACTTCTAACCAGCCGTCATTTGGACAAACTAACCGCACATTTGGGACCTAAACCGCTACTTTCTCGCATGAAAATGTTTTAAAATGACATAATAACAGCGCTGCAGTGAAAAATAAATCAGCTTTTCGTTTTACAGCCACCGCTGCCGGTTGCCGCCAGATGCATTCTGGGAAACTTTTCATACCCCTCCGTTTGGAGTGTGCCTCTGAAAAATCTCCGTTTGGAGGGGTATATAGCCCTACCCCTTTCCCCTACCCCTCCGTCCTAACGGGAATTGGGACACCCCTACCCCTACACGTGAACGCGCAAAACGGAGGGGTAGGGGTGAGGCGTAGGGCCAAGGGGTGAAATGGGATTCAGCCTTGGACTCAGACTCCAGATACATTGGCCCTCATTTATCAAACTTGCGCAGGATTTGGTGTAGATCCTGGTGTAAATTTCAGTGTACACCAAGTGTCACGTGTGATTTACTAAAAGTGTGTACGCTGCCGATTTCGGCGTAGAACCGGCGTGGTGGTGATAAATCCGGCCGCTGAAAACGAGCGTAATTTAAATGTCCCGCCCCGATATATTCCTGCTTTGGAGGCGTCGCCCTGCCCCTTTTACGACATGGAGACACGGAAGACGGCCAAGAAGAGGGACTTTACTGACATTTCCGCGGTCAACAGGGAGAGGGCGGCAACATGAAATATCTGGACATTGATAGATTGATAGTTTTTGTGATTGATAAGCGTCATCCCGGTGGATGGAGGCTGCAAACGCACGTGTCACGGACCACGTCAGGAAACGCAGCGATCTCATGAAATGCTCCTGCAGTTTAGGCTACTAAACACGAGTGATTGAGGAGAAATCATATAGGCATATTACTGCTGCAAACGCGATTTTATGACCATCAGCACCGCTAGCACGGTTCGGCTGATGGAGGGATGTGAAACAGATCTCCAGATCTCCCGCTGACAGGTCCCGGTGACGAAAAAAAAAAAAACACTCCGCCGCGGAGATCAGCTGCACCTGGACAGGTAGCGGAGACGGGGCTCGCTCGCCCCCCTCCCTCTCCCCAACCGGGGCTCCGGTGTCCGGCAGAGAGAGAGACTGGCTCCGTCCGGTCCGGTCCTGCTCTGGTGCAGGAGATGTTGGAAGTTTGTGTGTGTGACTGTGATCTAACAATAACAGGTCTGTCATTGACTGTTTGTGTTTACACAGCTGATTAACGAGCATCTGTCACATCGTGGTTTTTAATTCAGTTGCTCAAAATAAAAGTCGAGTTAAATTTTCAACACGGACTTGGTTGTATCGTTTGTTTATCTTTCTTTTTTTGCTACTTTAAAAAAAAAAATCTTAATAGGCCTATAAACATAACATGTGATCCACATCGCTGCGTTAATGGTTTAACAATCATTCTGACACAGCAGCACTCGTCCCTGCATGTTCTACGCTGGTTCCAAATTTGCGTACACCAGGGTCAGAGCTGGCGTGAGATTTGTGCGTACCGTACGCTCACGCTCAGATTGATAAATGCCGATCCTTGCGGTGAATTTGGTGTACACCCATTTTTTCGGTGTACGCAAGTTTGATAAATGAGGGCCAGTGTCTGGTACAGCACTGTGCATTACTTGTGGAGTTGAACCTAACCTGTTGTATGAACCAATTGTTGAATCTTGTTGTTTTTTTCTTCTCTTTTTTCTTTTCAGCCTGGAACAAACATGGTGGGGTACCTAGCCACTGTAGACAGCTGCACACCGTATGTCCTCATGCTAGGGGAGGAGCAACAGATTTCCCAGACCTTTGTGGTCATTGGTGGGGTGGCCTTGGAGCACCCATCCCTGTTGGGTGCGGTGGATGGGTGCTTTAAAGCCTTTTTTGTTTTGGACATCAATTATCCCAAACCATGTGCCCAGGTTTGGGAGTTCATTCAGGCCTGCGTCTTTGAGATCCCAGGTCATGAATCCAATGCTGTGAAGCTGATGAGGTCTCAACTTGCTGCAATGGCAGCATTGGATTGGATCTCAAAGATGCTCCCCTTCCTGACCAGTTGTTCTTGCTATTGTCAGTGACTACTATGTTTTTATTTTAGTATTTTATTTTATAATTTTTTATTCCTGTCGGTATTCTGAAGGTTTTTACAGAGGGGGTTGTTGATATATCATTTATACAACATTTTATTCCAAAAACATGGCGAAATTAGATTTTTCTTTTAGGGCTGGCGACAGTATTTTCTCAGAGTGATAAAAAGAGATATCCAAAATCCCTCTGTAAAAACTTCTGACTTTATTTTGAAAGTGGCTTTATCCATTGTTCAGATTTTGGTTCTGGAAATATGCAAATTGGCGCAGATTTCATTAGATATTGCCTCATTTACATAAAATTGTATTTAATTTTTGACAAAAGTTGATAAGTTTCATGGTGATATTTGTTAGTTATGCATTTTGAATGTATTTTAAGGTAAACATTTTGAGTCCAAAAAAATGAACTTTCATGCTGAAACTCGCACTGTTTTAATTGTTGTTTTTAATAAAATAATGGACATTATGTACTTGTTTCGTTGAATAATTTCATGTTTAATAACATTTTTTTTTTCATAATACTAAGGTTAATGTTCATTAATTAATGCTAATTTTGCTCTCGAACCAACATTTTGATTTTAACCCACTTCTTTGGTAACATTAACCCAACAACATGGCTGTTTTTTAGCCCATTTATTAGTTAATATAACCCAACAACATGGTTTTAATTTAGCCCGGTTGGCCAGGTCCAAAAATGGACCAGCGTTGGGTTGGACGTTAACCCAATTTGGGTTATTTTTAACCCAACCGTTTTAAGTGTGTAAGTGGGACTGTGATGTCGCTCAGCATTAGCTCCTAGTTTTATTTTGAAAAGTGCTCTTTTATTTTGTAAATTCTTTGCTTTTCTATTGGTTGCTATAGTCACATGGGTAAAGCTCAGGTCAGAGCGGCCATCTTGAATAATGTTGTGACAGCAGAATGTGCTCCAGAGCAGCTTCATACCTTTAATCGGGCTATTCACCGTCGTTGAGCCTTGGAGAAGCTTTGTTTGTGAGTTTGTTATCATATTTGTATAATTCATAGCTGTGCATATTGATTGTGTATTTCATATAATTCAACTAATGCTAATTTCATTGTACGTAGCATGTAGCACGTAGCATGTAGCATGTAGCACGTAGCATGTAGCTCGTAGCTGTTTTGAGCTAACAGTGTACCTTTCTTTGTACCCATATTTCAGTTTCACAAGAAAGAGTGGGCTTGTAAAGCAACTGACAAGACAAACAGTAAAGCGTCATTTTACTTCTACGTCTGAGTCATCTTTTCATCTTTTCAACGCCACACCAAGTGTTTAGCTATCTGTTACTCTGTGCAGTTACGCACATGCAGTGGACAGAATAGTGAAAAAACAGCATCACGGCGGGCTCACCACAGCTGTGAGAGCGGAAAAAGGACTCTGGCTCTCCATCCTATCTTGCTTCATCGGATTTGTGCTCTTCATACCAAGTGAGTGGTGTACTACAGCATATATAAGATGGACAAAAAAGAAAACACAGAGGATAAGAGCAAAGCTCCATCTCAGCCAGCATCTGTTAAGTCACATGTGACTAGCTCGGGCTCTGCTTCATCTACTAGTTCCAGCAAGTCGGCTAGTTTAGTAGCAGCTAAGGCACGTGCCCGGGCTGAGGCAGTGCGTGCCCGCTCCACCTTTGTTAAAAGAGAAACCGAGCTTATGGTCGAAAAGGCTCAGCTGAAAGTGGAGGAGGTGCGTATGGAGGCAGCTTTAACTACGTTGAGGCAAGAAGGAGAAGTTGCAGCTGCAGAAGCTGAAGCAAAGATTTTGGAAGCAGCAGTAGCAGAAATTGACTCTAAAGCAGGTTCGCTGGTCATGGCAGATATTCCACGTGACTGCAAAGAGAAAAGAACAAGTGATTATGTTGAGTGTCACTCTAAAGTGCATTCTAGTCACCGGTCATTGCTTCAACCTGGAGACAATACTGCACCTGATCACCTGATTCATGGAGCTTCTTCTGCTCTTCCACACCAAGACAGCATGCGTTATCCTCCTCACATGACTGGGGATGGTCAGAACGTCTCTCCTTCTGTCAAGCACCGCACTAGCTACTCAGAAGTACGTAGCAATACGCAGTCTGCTGTCCCACGTCCAATCGAGACCCAGCCATACAGGTTGTCTCCCATGAAGGAACCTCAAACACATGCATCCCCGCACAAAACGCAGACGCCACAGCAATATGTGCCTGACCATACAGGTATGAATGACTTTGCTATTTACATGGCTCGCCGTGAACTCGTGACCTCTGGCTTGGTTAAGTTTGACGACAAACCAGACAACTACTGGGGATGGAAATCAACCTTCACAAATGCCATACATGGACTGAGACTTACCTACAATGAAGAGCTTGACCTTCTAGCGAAGTGGCTCGGTCCTCAGTCATCAGAGCAGGTCAGGAGAATTAGAGCCGTCAATGTCAGTGACCCTGGGGCCGGGCTCAGGATGGCTTGGGCGCGTCTGGAGGAATGTTATGGTTCCGCTGAAACGATTGAGAAGGCTCTTTTGGACAAGCTTGAAAGGTTCCCCAGGATTGGAAACAAAGATCCGCTGAAATTGAGAGAACTTGGTGACCTGCTCCAGGAGTTGGAGTCGGCGAAACTAGAGGGTTACTTACCGGGACTTTCTTATTTGGATACGTCTCGGGGCGTTAACCCAATAGTGGAAAAATTGCCGTATGCACTCCAGGAGAAGTGGATATCACATGGAAGCTCATACAAGATGCAGTATCAAGTTCAGTTTCCGCCATTCTCATTTTTTGTGAACTTTGTCTCCAGAGAGGCTCAGGTTCGCAACGATCCAAGTTTCACACTCAGCTCGTCCAATACTGCACCAGTGAAGGCCGACAATCCTGTGAAGAGGTATGCTACATCTAGGAGCCAGGTTTCATCACACAAAACAGAGATTACACCAATACATAACACTAAAGCTGTAGAGACCCTCAGCGGCAACCTGGATGTCAACAGACAGTGCCCGATTCACAAGAAGCCTCATCCGCTCAAACGATGCAGAAGCTTTCGAGCTAAGCCAATAGAAGAACGCAAAGCATTTCTCAGGGAGTGTGGAGTTTGTTTTAGATGCTGTGCGTCAACTGATCATATGGCTAAGGAATGCAAAACGATCATTGAATGCAAAGAGTGTGACAGCAATAAACATGTCGCTGCACTTCATCCAGGACCGGCTCCTTGGACAGCTAAAGAGCCAGACTCAGAGCATGGCGGGGAGCAAAAGCGAGAAGGATCTCCTGACATAATCTCCAAGTGCACTGAAGTGTGTGGTGAAGCCAACACATCTCGCTCTTGCTCAAAAATCTGTCTCATAAAGGTGCATTCGAAGGAACAGCCGAACAGATCCATTAAAGTCTATGCTGTACTCGATGACCAGAGTAACAGGTCTCTCGCTCGGTCCGAGTTCTTTGACTTGTTCAACCTTGTTGGTTCAGACTCTCCTTACACTCTTCGCACATGTGCTGGAGTCACAGAGATGTCAGGAAGAAGAGGAACTGGCTTCATCGCACAGCCCTTGGATGGAAGTCTCAGTGTGCCTCTTCCCACTCTAATAGAGTGCAACCATATGCCCGATGATAGGTCGGAAATACCTACTCCTGCGGCTGCGGAACACCACTCTCACCTTAAGTCTATCGCTCACCTGATTCCTGAGCTCGAACCCGATGCACAGATTCTCCTGCTCCTTGGTCGGGATATCTTACAAGTGCATAAGGTAAGAGACCAGTGCAATGGGCCAAACAACGCCCCTTATGCCCAAAAACTTGACCTCGGCTGGGTTGTAGTCGGAGAAGTCTGTTTAGGTGCAGCACACAGGCCTAAGGTAGCCAGCACATACCGGACTCATGTTTTGGAGAATGGACGCCACTCGTATTTTCATCCATGTCCCAACCACCTGGTTTTGAAGGAAACATTCTCAGTTGGTCCAAGCAACAGACCTCACAGCTGTAAAAACCTGGGTCGCTTTCATTCCACTGACAGCCCAGTTCAGGACAGTGGAGATCATTCACTGGGAAGCAAGATCTTCGAGAGAACAGAAGACGACAACAAAGTTGCTCCGTCCATTGAGGACAGACAGTTTATCCAGCTGATGGACAGAGAGATGTTTATGAATGATGCTAATAGTTGGGTGGCCCCACTTCCCTTTCGCACACCAAGGCCACGGCTCCCCAACAACAGACAACAAGCTCTCACCCGCTTCACCAGCCTTTGCCGGACTCTCGAGAGGAAGCCTGACATGAAGAGTCACTTTTTGGCTTTCATGCAAAAAATCATGGAACAAGATCACGCTGAATTAGCGCCTCCTCTTCAGGATGGAGAAGAATGCTGGTACCTTCCCAGTTTTGGCGTGTATCACCCACGCAAGCCCGACCAAATCCGGGTCGTGTTCGACTCCAGCGCTTCACATGAAGGCATCTCACTTAACGATGTATTGCTGACAGGTCCAGATTTAAATAATAGCTTGCTGGGAGTACTGGTGCGGTTCAGGCGTGAGCAGGTCGCCATCATGGCAGATATTGAACAAATGTTCCATAGCTTCGTTGTCAGGGAGGATCATCGCAACTTCCTCAGATTCCTGTGGTTCAAAGACAACGATACCACCAAAGAAGTTGTGGAGTATAGGATGAAAGTCCATGTGTTTGGCAATCGGCCTTCTCCGGCGGTTGCTATTTATGGGCTACGCCGTGCTGCACTACATGGGGAAGATGAGTTTGGCGAAGAGGCGAAGCAGTTCATATACAGAGACTTTTACGTCGACGACGGACTCAAGTCACTGCCGTCTGCAAGTGCAACCATTGACCTGCTGAGAGCAGCCCAAGACATGCTTGCTATCTCCAACCTGAGACTCCATAAAATAGCATCAAACTGCCCAACTGTCATGCAGGCCTTTCCATCAACAGACCATGCAAAGGATCCGAGAGACCTCGATTTGGACACCGACTTACCTCCTGTGCAACGCAGTCTTGGTTTAAGTTGGGACCTTGTGAAAGATGTCTTCACGTTCCGTGTTGGGAACAGTGAAAAACCATTTACACGCAGAGGAGTGCTTGCAACCATTAACAGCCTTTTCGATCCACTTGGTCTGGTTGCTCCCGTTATCATCCAGGGAAAGCACTTACTACGACAGCTCACAAGTGATGTCAGCGACTGGGACGCTCCTCTCTCAGCGGACAAGGAGATGGACTGGATTGTCTGGAGAGACTCACTCCAAAGTCTAGAACAGCTGGAAATCCCTCGAGCCTACACCGTTACCTGCCTCTCTACTGCACAACATACAGAAGTCCATGTCTTTTCAGATGCTTCTGTCAAGGCCATTGCAGCAGTGGCATATCTCAAGGTGACTGATGATGAAGGAAGGCGCCACGTAGGTTTCATCATAGGGAAAGCCAAGTTGGCCCCAACATCGGCCCATACTGTTCCCAGGCTTGAGTTAGGGGCTGCCGTCCTGGCAGTGGAGATTGCTGAGCTGGTTGTGAACGAGCTAGACATCGACCCCAACAATCTTCAGTTCCATACTGACAGCAAGGTCGTGTTGGGATACATCTATAATGAAACCAGAAGGTTCTATGTGTACGTCAGCAACCGAGTGGAACGAATCAGGAAATCCACACGTCCAGAACAGTGGCATTATGTTCCGACCACCCAGAACCCTGCAGATGTTGCCACCAGGTCAGTACCTGCAGCTCGACTCACTGACACCATCTGGCTTACAGGTCCGACGTTTCTGGCACAATCTGTAGAGACCGACTCCACTGAGGATGTCTATGACCTCATCGAACCAGACACGGACGCGGAGGTTCGATGCCACTCCACCACGGTAAAAGAATCTCACAGAGGACTCGGTTCGCATCGTTTTGAACGATTTTCCACATGGAAATCTCTTCTTAGAGGTACGACCTCTCTCATCCATGTTGCTCAGTCCTTTGGGTCGAAGAAAGACAGCGCCAAACAAGAATGCAGTGGTTGGCATCACTGTACCAAGCCTCACACGGCTGATGCATTGACACAAGCAAAGGCTGTCATCATTGAATGTGTGCAAAAAGAATCATACAAAGCTGAAGTGTCTTGTTTGGAGAAAGGGGAAGTTGTTCCCAAAAACAGCCCCCTGAGAAAGCTCAACCCTATCCTTGATGAAAAACAACTCCTGCGGATAGGAGGTCGGCTCCAACACGCTCCACTCGAAATGGATGAGAAACATCCACTTGTCATTCCTGGCCGCAGCCATGTTGCTACTTTACTCATAAACTACTACCATGAAAGAGTCAAACATCAAGGTAGAGTCTTCACTGAGGGAGCAATCCGTACGGCCGGCATCTGGATCGTTGGAGCAAGAAAATGCATCACTAGGATCCTGCGAAAATGTGTCACATGCAACAAACTTCGTGGCAAGCTATCAGAACAGCGGATGGCGGATCTACCATCAGACCGTCTCAGCATGGAACCACCCTTTACAAACGTAGGCCTGGACGTGTTCGGCCCCTGGACCATCTCTACTCGTCGTACACGAGGAGGGGCAGCGAATAGTAAAAGGTGGGCGGTACTCTTTACATGCCTTAGCATACGTGCCGTGCATATTGAGCTTATAGAGTCAATGGACACATCAAGCTTTATTAATGCTCTACGGCGCTTCTTTGCTGTGCGTGGTCCTGTGAAGGTAATTCGGTCAGACTGTGGCACGAACTTTAAAGGAGCCTGCAAAGAGCTTCAAATCCTCCTGCAAGATGAGAGTGACATATCGAAGTATCTTGGTGAGGAAGGATGCACGTGGTTGTTCAACCCTCCCCACTCTTCCCATATGGGAGGAGTGTGGGAGAGAATGATCGGAGTTTCGAGACGGATCCTCGACTCTATGCTGTCCCAGGTCAGTCCTACACATCTCACTCACGAAGTGCTTTCAACCTTCATGGCTGAGGTGTCCGCAATAATAAATGCAAGACCTCTCACGCCCATCACGACGGACGCAGACTCACCTTGTCTTCTGACTCCAACAATCATCATGACGCAGAAAGTCTGCACCCCTCTTCCTCCTCCGGGATCCTTCGAAAGCGCAGACCTTTATCGTCAGCAATGGAAACGTGTTCAGCACTTGGCAAATGCTTTTTGGGAAAGATGGAGGCGAGAATACCTCTCTACTCTTCAAACCCGAAGCAAGTGGCAGGACGCATATCCCAATGTCAAAGAGGGGGACCTGGTACTACTCAGAGACACTCAAGTAAAAAGGAACCTCTGGCCGATGGCTCTTGTCACCAGAGCTCACACTGGCAGTGATGGAAAGGTCAGAAAACTTGAGCTGAAGGTCACCAAAGGCGGGACTGTTAAGACCTTCTTCAGGCCAGTAACTGAAGTAGTCATACTTATGTCTTCCTAAGCATCTACCATGGACAGCTCCTTAAGTTGTTTTTTATGTCTGTTAGACATTGTTTGGTAATCAATAGTGGTATTGTAATACCAGACGGGGAGTGTGATGTCGCTCAGCATTAGCTCCTAGTTTTATTTTGAAAAGTGCTCTTTTATTTTGTAAATTCTTTGCTTTTCTATTGGTTGCTATAGTCACATGGGTAAAGCTCAGGTCAGAGCGGCCATCTTGAATAATGTTGTGACAGCAGAATGTGCTCCAGAGCAGCTTCATACCTTTAATCGGGCTATTCACCGTCGTTGAGCCTTGGAGAAGCTTTGTTTGTGAGTTTGTTATCATATTTGTATAATTCATAGCTGTGCATATTGATTGTGTATTTCATATAATTCAACTAATGCTAATTTCATTGTACGTAGCATGTAGCACGTAGCATGTAGCATGTAGCACGTAGCATGTAGCTCGTAGCTGTTTTGAGCTAACAGTGTACCTTTCTTTGTACCCATATTTCAGTTTCACAAGAAAGAGTGGGCTTGTAAAGCAACTGACAAGACAAACAGTAAAGCGTCATTTTACTTCTACGTCTGAGTCATCTTTTCATCTTTTCAACGCCACACCAAGTGTTTAGCTATCTGTTACTCTGTGCAGTTACGCACATGCAGTGGACAGAATAGGGACTGAGGCAGTCGGCGTTTGGACGGCTGGTGGCGGCGATTCCAAAGCAGCATATGGATTATTATGGTGTGTTACCCTGTGGATTATAAAGGCCCGTTTGGACACAGCACGGCCGGACCGTCTGCAGCCAAGAGGGACGAGGGAGAGGACCGTTTTTATGTCGGATTGGTGGTATGGAGGAGTGGTGACATGAATAGTGGGGTGTCGAAGTGGCAGCATGTCGGAATGCCAGCATGTAACCGTATTATTTAAACCATAACATTTCAGAACATTTTTTTTTTCCAGTACACAATTTTTTTTAGCCTACTGTTTATTTCAACACAAATTCACCATATGTGTCAGGTGCCCTTTTAACCCTTTATGGTCTGATTCTTGTCATGTCTGACAAGTGAGCATTTTGAATAGTCTCTACTGGTGCGTCCGCCCCCAGTTCACTATTCCCTTCTCCTGATGTCTCTTCTTGTGTACTGTCCATGTCCTTATGTTCCATTGTCTCATATCTTTTCACGTGTGTGGTGTTCCTTCGGTAATGTGCTCCTGTTGGAGATTCAACCACAACTTGGTTTCCTGTTGTGTGGTGTTGGGTGGAATGGGGTGGAAAACTTGTCTGTTTTATCCTGTTGTATGAGCACTGTGTCTCCAATATCCACTTCCGAAAACTGAGCGCTTTTTGATCAGCAAATATTTTTGCTTTTCCTTTCTCCTCTGCATCTTTGTCACGCACCTCAAGTTCTGCTGTGTGTGTTTCACAGAGGTTTGGTAACTTTCCCCTCATTTTCCGGTTAAAGAGAAGTTCGGCAGGGCTTTTTCCTGTAGTGGCATGTTCTATGCTCCTGTAAACAGTGACATATTTTCTTAGTTCACCCTTCCAATCCAACCCTTCTGCTTGCGCGATTTTGATTCTTTTCATCAGTGATGAGTTTTGGCGCTCAACTTCTCCATTCGCTTGAGCCCATTTTGGAGTTGTTCTCACATGTTTGATTCCATTATTGTCACAATATTCCTTGAATATATCAGATCTGAATTGAGGTCCGTTATCTGATTTGCAGGTGACAGGTAGTCCGTGTCTGCTGAAGATTGACTCCAGACTGTGTTTCGCATCGGTGCAGGGAAGTTACATAGTGCGGTTTCAGCCGACGCGACCCCGCTCAGACCGTGGCAGCAGCTCCATTTATCCTATTAACCATTTTTCTACCGGTGCACTGAGTCTGGAAATATTATTTTAAGGCCGAAAAAACTCCGCAATGTTACTTTAAATTCTGCTGTCTTTTCAGAGCTACTTTTTGTTGACATTTTAACGTACATTTCATTTGTAATTATACATTAGCCTCTAATGGTTACTTAGTTTCTCTTAGATTACAGCAATATGTAGAGGTTAATTGTATTGACTAAATTAGTTAGCCTTTGTTGACAGGTAACATTAGCTGAGAGGTTATGCAAGTGAACTGAAATCAAACAACTGATTTTATTTAGCTACAACATGAACGAAATTTATTGAGTGTCAGAAACCAGAATTTCTTAGTTCTGATTACTCCTGAATGTAACACAGGGGACCACGAAGACGAAACTTGATGCACTTGACTTCAGGTTTGAAAAGAAAGGCGGTGGACGGTTACGGTCTGCAAAAGGCGACGAAACCAAACTCTAAGGTAATATTTTTCTAGCCTGGTTGTCACGACTTTCCAATGTTGATGCTCAGCATTGGGTCTGGTCAAGACATTAAGAGAATCCATTTCTCAAAGCGCATCCGTCAAACTTGGTTTACCCGCCCCCCTCAAATGCCTCAGTCTGCTATTGGTCGAAGCCAGAATAGGCGGTGTCGAAGCTTCGACTGCTGCTCTACTGCATCACTTACTTGAACACGCCTCTACCCAGAGCCGTTGGAGAGGCTCAACGTTGATTGGCTCGCGAAAAATAGGGTGGAGTTCCCGAAAATTCGGGAGACAGAAATCCAGTAAATAGTACGGTTGGCCAGACTAGCAGTCAGCCGCACTTTTGCGAGGTGTGACGTCACTAGTGTGGGCGCGACCAGGCTAATATTTTTCTACACAGACTGTAAACTATGAACAAAATGCATAGGCTATAGTTATTTTGCGGGGTTTTAGCCTAAGTTTTGGGCAAGCTTAAACGTTAGCATCCAGGCCACATGGGTACTGTTAAGCTTATCCAGCCAACATGTTGACAAAGCAAACGTTTGTGCATTGTGCTAATGTGGGAGCGTTTTGCTGTAAAGTTTGAATCAAATTCAAACTAACAATAGCCAAAGCATAATGCTTCAAATGCTAACCCTCAATTGAGCCATGTACAGGAGAAGTGGAGCTGTGAATCCTCCGTCACCGAAAGACAACAGGGCTTCCACTTGTTTGTTGTTGTTGTTTCTTTTTCTGTAGATTGTCCAAAATGCATCATTAAATGTACAATATTGAAGCGTGTAAGTTAGATCTGAAACTTTGTAATGTTACTCATATTCAAACCATTTAACATTTGTCAAAGTTAGTTGATGCCTGGTTGAGTCATATCCAGCATAGGCCTAAAAAGGTTATAGATTGTGTTTCAAACTTGGCATAGCATCCCTGTCATAGGTTTTAGCTAAAAGAATTTAATTTAATATTTACAAAAAAAAAATCTCTTTGTGTGCAGCTCCTACAATCAAGTATGAGCTGGCCATGATCAAACTTCAGCTGGAGGCAGAGAGAGAGCACGGGAGACTCCGAGATGAAACCATTGAAATGCTGAAGTCCAATAAAGACTACCTTCAGCGTGAACTGACCAGCAAGGCTGAATTAATGAGGGAGCTAGTCAAATCTGGATCGGTGGAACCATGGAGTCCATGAAATCTGCCTTGGAAGAAGTTGGTGTTGACCGCAGCACAATTGCCAGAACGGCAGAGCACAGCCTCGCAGCCATTGAAGCTTTCAGAGCTCAAGGCCAGTGGAATGAGAAGTTTGAAAAGCTTTCCACCTTTGTGGATAGATATCGCACAGCTATTACAGCTGAGATTAAAGAGCGCATAAGTGAAATGAAAGAGAATGGTACTTTGCTATACCCATTGCATATTAAATGTGCAAAAAAGCTAGTCTGTTCTAAGATAAAAATTTGTTATGTTATAAATTAGATTCTTTAGTCTCTCTTTTACATATTTCACTTGTATTGATATGATATGTACAGAATAACACGCACCTTTTCTTTATATTTTGTTTTTGCAAAATAAAGTTGTTTTAAAGATCATTATGGTGTATAATTTTTAACTTACACTTTACTTACAGCCACCAAAACACTGCTCCTAAGTGATTATAATTGTGTTATAATGCCATACAATTACTAATAACTTCATACAGTGTTGTCACTTTACTAAAAGCTCTTAAAGTCATCCTACAACATATTATTGATATTTATAAGGCATTACGCCCTTTCTGTAACTGAGCATTTAGTATCTGTTCTATGTTGAGCAGTTCTATGTTTGTCTGTACCACTGGCTAGAGTATAGATGGTTATAATGTGTTATGTGACCCAGGACTTAAGATTCTTCATTCAAACACTGTTATATGCAGGTATAAAACATTATAAGTGCTTAATTTATAATACATTATGTCCACACTTGTAATACATTATAAACCTTGGTATAAGTTATTATACATGATTATACACCATTATAATGACATGTATAAAGCATTATAAATGCATTATAACGTCTTATGCATGTTCTCATACTGCATTATAAACTAGACCTTCATAGAAAGTGTTACCAAAAAAGTAATACCCTCCCTACTGGGTGCAGTATTTGTGACTGAACCGAGGCTGTTGTAATGATAGTGTAATGCCCTTTGAGACAAACTGTTTGTCTTGCCTTCTACTACATACATGCAGTGGCGGATGGTGGTAAAATTAGTTGGGTGGGCTAGTAAATAAATCATACAGTAGTTACATATCTGACTGGCACAAAAGTATAGCAACTAACTAGACCTACACACTGCATTAAGTAGAAGGGTCTTGTCCAAAAAAAAAAAAAACAACTTCACCTGATTATCTCTCACGCACCCACTCACACATACACACACAGTCTCTCTCTCTCTCTCTCTCTCTCTCTCTCTCTCACACGTGCACACGACGATATTTTTCAATTAAAAAAAAAAGACGATAGCCGTACGCAGCTCATACTGACGGCCTGTCTGGTCTGATTTTATCGCCATGTCATTAAGTCTGGTCCCAGTGAGTTTAGATTCTCCACTTGGTTCATGTTAACAAAGACAGTTTAGAGCAGTAGAAGTCTGCTACCTGTGATGCTAGCGCCTAGCGCCGCTGCTTCCTGTCTCCTCTCTCCCACAACAACGCTACTTTTCCTCCGGTTCCTGTCTTTGGTCTGAAAACAGCGGTGTTGGGGCTAAATTAAATTAGCCCCAATGACAAGTAAATGAAGGGGGCGGGACATGACGCCTGTCAATTATTTACCCTCTGTCAGCCCACTGCTGATTGGTCAGAACCGATCGGCCTGTGGGCTAAATGAATTTAGCCCCAACAGTCGGTGAATGGCGAGGGCGGGACATGGCACCTGTCAATCATCCCCAGTCAGAAAATGAATGAGAGCAGACCTGGAGCAGACTCGGTGAGCTCGGGCTGATTGAAATTAGCCCATTTAGAGATATCCTGTGTTTTTCTTGAAACTATTTAATATTGTTGCTACTTCCGATTTTACTAAGACTTATAACAATCTTTTTTTAATGTTATTTAGAGATTATTTTTTCCTCATCTTTTGTTGTGTAATGCAGGGAGGGCTTAGCCCCACTAGCCCATTGATACCAGCCGTCACTGCATACATGCATTGATTGACATGCTTATTAAACTATAGTCCTTCCTGCCATTGCTGTTTACCACACTAAATAAATACAGTTAAAATTATAGCTTAACTTTAATTGAACAGTGATATTTAAATTGACAGTTATGATGATAACCATTATTTAAGTGTAAGTTATCAGGACGGTCAGTGTTAGGTTTAGTCAAACGAGGTACACCCTCTCTTGGTAACACTAAGAATAGAGTAGAGAGAGTAGAGAGATACTTTATTCATCTAAGGGTTCCAGTAAAAGAGTTCTTGCTGGAACTCCCTGTGTGGGCTCCAGATGAAACCATAAAAAGTGCAATATTTTCTAGATGAAACCCCCAGTAAGGCTTCTGGGTGAAACCAATGCACCATAAAAGGGATTTTTGTAGAACCTCTCATTGGGGGTTCTAGGTGTAACCTTTCACAGATGGTTCCAGGTAGAACCTTTAAAGGTTCAACCTGGAGCCAAAAAGGGTTCTCCTATGAGGACAAGCCGAAGAACCTTATATGGTTCCACGTAGCACTTTTATTTCTAAGAGTGTAAGTACTGTAAGAGGTGTCCCTGGTCAAACATGTTAAACTTGCTTAGTAGTACAGGTCTCAGGTCTTCAAGTTTCAGAACCAGACTTAGTTGTGTCTGTGTACAGTAAAAGGAGGCAGACCAAGCCCTGATACTCACTTTCCCTCAGATCCGTAGCTGTTCATGCTGTCCTCTATGGACTCATGGCTGGCCTGACGGACAGTCCGACTGGGCATCTCCACAGCTAGACCTGTTTCGGTACTCCTCTGGATGCCGCCCTTCAGCTTTTTTCCCTCAGTGTCCACTGCAGGGAGACATACACACAGGCATCCTATCAACAATGCTTTCATGTTTGTAGAGGACAACTGTCTGGATCTATGGTTAGAGTTGCAACCCAGTCTCATAGGAAAATGTATCCAGGGGTCCGTTTCACAAAGCAGGTAAACTCTGAGTCAAATCCTGAACTCTGAGTTGATCTACTCAGAGATAGGAAACTCAGAGTTGTGGGTTTCAGAACAGGTGATAACAGTTACTTCATTCAACCTGAGTAACTTGACCCTGAGTTACAGGGAGATGAAAAGCCCTCATCAATGGAACAAAGATAACATGATTCTCCCACTTCTCACGGTGGAGTGACGTATGAATGCACCCCCCCACCCCCCTCAACAAAAAAAGAAAGAAAAAAAAAAGGATTCTGCTGCAGCACCGCAGCGGCAAATGGACGTGAGCTTGGTTGTTTGTTTTTTTTAACACCTCGGGACATTACGTGAGTATTGATCTACAAAAAGAAATCTCGAGAGTTATTCAACATTGTGGGCCCTAGTTTTGTAGATCGGGCGCAGTCAGGTCTTAGCGCAGCTGCGCCACGCCAACTGGATGTGTCCAGCCATTCCTGCTTTTTCATAACAAAACACACATGCTTTAAAGGGACAGTATGGGACTTTATTGGCTTTTTATTGACAAAAATCAAATATCGCTTTCATAAATACGTATTTCACTGAAGTGGAATCGCGCCCGCATACAAACGAGCGCTTTCTCGTACCTTAGAATGAGTTGTTACAAGTCGTTACAAACATACAGGGGGGGGTTCACCGAACCTTCTCTGCCATGTTGAATCGCCATGTTTTACGTTCAGTGTCACCGTCGCCGTAGTTAACCACAAACTCGGGCCGCCGGAGCTTCTCGGCTCGGGGAGAAAGTTTTCCAGACGGCGCCTGTTAAAACTGTCACCACCGTGTAGGCTAGTGTGAGGAAGGACGGAGGCACTGGTGTTGCCTTCAGGTGCAGTCAGACACCTGAATGACGCCGAGAGTGACGCCGTCGGCAAACCGACTGGATGTTATTACTCGACGAGAGAAAGACGGTAAAACGTGGGTCAGGTAAACAATACGACATCACCATGACAACATATTGTCACGCCGGTATTGTTTTGCCTCGTGCTGGCGGACCGTTTGTTTACATAGAGGCTTGTTTATCCTGTTACATGCAGCGTATGTTGTTTTTCTGACTTCTGCCCGAGTTTACGTAAACGCAACAGCAAGAATACGTGCCGACATGCAACCGCACCGCTAGATGGGGGTAAATCTCACACACTGGTTATCATCATGAAATGTAGATATGTTGTATACCAGAGAGTCCTCTACCAGAATATTTTGTTCCCGTTGCACCAGATGCCCCTGGGGGCCACTTGGCTTTCCCATGCTCCCACAGAGTTGTGTCTCGGAGTGATGGATAAGGGCCTCACCATGAGTCCACAGGCCAAGTTTCAAGTGATTCAGTTGGTTTCTATGAAAATGGCGGCCTCAAGGAAACAGAGGAATGCGGCTGTTGGAAAGCTGAATAGATATGACGTTCAACATGTACACATTTTAAAGCAGATATCAGCGGTTCGGCCGTTTCGGCTAATGCTGCATTCAAGGCAGGCTTTTGAAACCGTAAGTTACAGCTTTAAGTCACAACTACAACTTTGTAGCGTTCCAGGCAACCTGTAACTCGTGTTTTTACCGTCCTGTTGCCTGTGAAAGTCACTATAACGGCCTCTCGTAACTTCCGACCCGTGAACTCGTACCAGATCGAACTGGTACGACTTCACAGGAAGGAAAAACACAAGAACACGAGTTTCCTTGAACGCACCATGAGTTAGCAGCCCCCGCCCTCGTCAGGCATCTATTGGTCCTCGTGCTCCGTCACCACATTCACGCGCACCCCTTGGCTGCACACACAGCCCTTCATGCCGTTCTCTCTCCTAATTGGATAACACTTGTATCCCACAAGGAAAATTTTCTCCTGGTTTACAGCAGAGCAGAGTGACGGAGAGACTCGTGTTACTGCTGAAACACTCCATGTAAGCGATTGCTGACGGAAAATAGGACTAATTAGGAACAAAAACATTCCACTGATATCTGCTTTAATGTGGATGAATCTACTCTACCCACACTTGTTAATGGCTCCAGTTTCGATAAATATAGCCTATCGTTTCGTCTCTATCGTTAGTTATTTTGTTATTATTATTAGTGGTAGAAATGCTGGGCGAGCCAACCAGCGTAACGCCAAATCGCCGTTTATGGTGATGAATGAAAATATTCTTGGCAAGACATTCGTCTTGCACCGGTCCAAGAATTTCACTGTGCGCGCGGAGGCTCATGGGAAATGTAGTGTGACAACAGTTTGCTTTCCAAAACTCCTCGTTGTCCCTTCAATGTTAATTATGCATCCTTCTTCCTTTCTTTTTCTGTCTGTTTTATAGTTTTTCTATGTTGCACTGTACATTTCATTGTTTATTTTCAATTTATTTATTTTATCTATGCTGTATTTCTTATTCTTCTTTCTTATCCTTCCCTCCTTGCACTGTTTTTTTTTTTTTTACTTGTGCTAAATAAATCAATCAAATCAAATCACTCTTCTGTAAAGCCCTGAGGATGTGACCAAGGAAAGATGATCACACCGAAGAACTTTAGCATTTATCAGAAATTCAAGTGTATCATTTTACTCTTGACCTAA
Source organism: Decapterus maruadsi (assembly GCA_030347415.2). Taxonomy (NCBI): domain Eukaryota; kingdom Metazoa; phylum Chordata; class Actinopteri; order Carangiformes; family Carangidae; genus Decapterus; species Decapterus maruadsi. The sequence goes on along the minus strand of CM064896.1, from coordinate 31,850,725 downwards.
TTAGAAAATTCAACAAAAACTCAGCTGCTGTGGCATCAGTGTGGTACGAAGGACAAGCACAGTAAAGAGAGATCACTTGAACAAAGGACAGACACTGCAAGGTGTCTTTTGTGTGTGTGTGTGTGTGTGTGTGTGTGTGTGCGTGTGTGTGTGTGTGTGTGTGTGTGTGTGTGTGCGCGTGCGTGCATGTTTGTTTTTGGACAGGACACAAAAATGTGTTTTGTAGATAATCCAAAAGGCACATAAAGGAGCACACACACACAAACATACAATAAGACCATGTGACACCAATTGTAATACCAATGCAGTCTATTCCATAAGGGGGCTCTGTGTCTGGATTTCTCAGACAAAAAGAGGATATTTTAAGTGACTGTTCTAATTCATTATTTGTTTCCTGTGTTACAGATCCTCTTCCATACTGTGTCTCTCTGCACAGATGGTTTCAATCACCTTAATGGAGATGAGACTCTTTTAGAAAGTCTGGCGAGCATGCACACATACACACACACAGCTCTGCAGTTATTAAAGAGCGACCTAGAACTATTCTATTTCCATCGTCCTCATGTGGGTTGGGGCTCTGGCAGATCTGGGTCACTTCCCCAACTGGTTTCATGTGATTAGGTACCTACTGTGTTCCTCACTGTCATTCATCTGCACACTGCTGTCAGTACACCACACAAAGGTCAGCACAACTATAGCTGCGTTACGATTAGGGATGTGCACGGTTACCCGAGTACTCGGGTACTCGATTAGCAATCTGCTACTCGGTTATGAATTTATTACTCGGGTACCCGAGGATTAAAAAAAACGGCAGGTCAGAGCGCAGTCTAGTGTCGGATCAGACTACATTATCATGCCATGGTTCGGCTTTTTGTAGTGTTAAACAGTTTCGGATCAAGCAACGTGATTTTCTGCCGTGTAAAAGCGTTTTTGGATCGAGCCTCGGACTTTCAAACCTTTTACAAGAATCTGTGGTGGTTCCCTCGGTGACGTACGCCGTCGGGAGGGAGACGACAGGTCTCGTCAGGTCTGGTAGAAAATATACTTTCACTTTTCAAACACTCTGAAACCTTCCCAGTTATTTCCTGAAACGATGCAGAGAGGACCGAAGGCACCAAAATGTAGTGCGGACTAATAAGTAAGCACCGCTAATGATTTAAAAAAGAAAAGAAAAAAAGTTTTCTCCTCCGTGGCAGCCGCGGCATAAATGCGCTGCGCTCAGAGCGCATGCAGCGCATTTATTCCCCGGCATAAAGATGCACATCTGCCTCATATGTGCATCTTAAACTCCAGTCTGTACTCTATTCACCTGACATTGTGTGTGACAACGCTGTGTGTCAGTAATGCAGACTGTATGACGGACAGAGCGCATTTATGCACCGGCTGCGCTCTGTCCATCAGACATGACGTCATTTTATTTTTATTACAGTACTCGATTACCCAATTAGTACCAGCTTCGGTTACTCGATTAGTAAATTAGTCGAAATGCCCATCCCTAGTTCCGATCCACAGTTTACTTGAACAGAGCCCCCTACTCCCTGCTCCCCGCACAGGGAATCTGCCACAGGGTACTTGATTTAACGGATTTCACTCCATTCGGAACACCCTGCAACGTCACAGCTGTTTCTGGCCGAGTTTAAAAATAAAGTTTTTGAACTTTCAAAATGTTTCATGCCACTATCACCATTTAGACAAATCTGATTTTATTTAAGAAACTACGAGTAGCTGTTCATACAAACTGGTGTCTGAGTCTCTAACAGGTTTGTGTCCTGTGTAATGTGTAATTGTTGGCCATTAGTGCACAGTAAAGACACTATTTTGTGCTAAGTTAATGCTCAATAAAGTTTTTGACTTCCAGGTTTAAAACTGTAACATTTGTAATCAGGGCAAACAATATTAATTTATTTGGTAACACTTTATTTTAAAGGGATGGTTCAACCAAAATTCAAATTTCACTCATTATCTACTCACCCTCATGTCAAATAAGAGCGGGGGGGTCCGCGCAGCAGTATTTGTCCATATAATGGTTGTCAATGGACACCAGACATTGATGCAGTGGCAAAAAAAAGGGAGACCAACAACAACCCTGCTCCCACTGAAACTGAATGTAATTTGAATATACAATAAGTTTTCTTTTACTTTTAATTATCTCAAATTGTTTTGTTTTAATCTGGGTGAACTTAACCACTTTAAGCAGCACTAAATAACCAGAGTCATGGCTTCAACGTTCCATCTGTGTTTAAAGGGATAGTTCACCCAAAATTCAAATTTCATCATCAATTTCACTCATTGAAACCTCCTCACCTCCGTGGCCTTCTCTGAGTTACGGGGGGGTCTGTGCAGCAGTATTTGTCCATATAATGGTTGTGGATGGATACCACTTTTCTTGGTCCAAAAAGACACACCAAAAAACATCCAAATACTAGCCTGGTAAACCAGCCTCCCCCAGAAATGCATTTCATTTCATTTCATTTCTCAGGGGGAGTCTGGCCTCATCCCCGTTGAAACCGTTTTGCCAGAAATCGTCTGTCTACCGAGCCAATCAGCGTCGCCGCTGTGATTGACACAGCACGTTGGCCAATCAGGGCCTGAAAACATCACTACATGGACTGGACTCACCTACAACAAACATGGCGGAGCGTCAAACAGCGGCGTAAAAACAGCAGTAAGGGAAGTTCTAAATGAAATACCATCAATTACAGAACTTAAACAAGAGCAAGAGTCGGCGCTTGTTGAGTTTCTTGGAGGAAAAGACATTATCGCTGTTCTTCTTCGGTCCCTGATTGGCCAACGTGCTGTGTCAATCACAGCACGTTGGCCAATCAGGGACTGATTGGCTCGGTAGGCGGAGTGTTTCGGCGAAACGGTTACAACGGAGATGAGGCCAGACTCCCCCTGTGAAATGAAATGAAATGTATTTCCGGGGGAGGCTGGTTTACGAGGCTATCCAAATACCTCCATACTGCTCGTCTGTAATGTCCCTCTTGTATTGAAGCCCCGACATGAGAAATTGTTCCGAAAAAAATTAAATAAATCTTATGTTTTAAGCTTGTTTGTAGCGGAAGCTCCCAGTGTCTCAGTTCACTGCTCTTCCTGTGTCCACTGACCGGCGGAACAATTTCTCGTTGGGGCTTCAATACAAGAGGGACATTGTTTGTAGCGGAATATCCCAGTGTCTCAGTTCTCTGCTCTGCCTGTCTGACACCGGCAGAGCCGTGAACTAGGTGTGCACTAGGTGTCTTTGCAAATCACATGCAAATTTCTCATGTGGGGGCTTCAATACAAGAGGGACATTACAGACGAGCAGTATGGAGGTATTTGGATGTTTTTTGGTGTGTCTTTTCGGACCATGAAAAGTGGTATCCATTCACAACCATTATATGGACAAATACTGCTGCGTGGACCCCCCCGTAACTCAGAGAAGGAACGGAGGACTCTGAAAATTCTCACAGCTCTTAATGAGGGTGAGTAGATAGGTAGGGATAGGTAGTGAAATTCGAATTTTGGATGAACTATCCCTTTAAGGGGTCACTGTTCCTGTGTATCTACCCAATTAATTACAGTTTAAATACCTAGGTAACCATATGTAATAACATGTACTTAGATTGTAAATACATAATGTATTTTGGTGTACTTACGGGTCCCTGTTACACTTGTAATAAGAAATGCTTGTTACAATACTTTGTCAAAGTGGCCTCTCTCTTTGGGGAAGGGGTACACCTGCAGGGAAAATGGGTGAAACCACAACCCATGTTGCCTGGGCAAACTTTTCCATCGATCTTCCTCCTGCCTCTTGAGTCTTGGAACATGTATGCTGTTTCACAACTTAGTACATGTAACAGTTGTGTTAGTACACCTTTGTTACTCTTTGATACAGTGGAATGAGCACATTAAAATAAAGTGTACCTGCTGGGATACCACAGTTCTTACACATTAACTGCAATAATCAGTGTCTTCGATAGTGTACCACATGTTCTGTTACACAATAGACTATGTAGTCTATGTAACAGTTGTGTTAGTACACACTTGTTACTCTTTGATACAGTGGAATAAGCACATTAAAATAAAGTGTACCTGGGATACCTCAACTCTTATAAATGAACTGCAATAACCAGAGTACTGCCACGGAGATGAATTCTGACCTGCCAGCTGACTTCCTGGAGCTCTTCATGACTGAGGAGCTGCTCCAACATATTGTGGATCAGACCAACCTGTATGCAAGTCAGTGTTTTCAAGCAAACCCTGACAGTCTGCCACATAGCAGAGGCAATGTGTGGAAACCGGTGTCAGTTCCAGAACTGAAAACTTTGTTTGGACTTTACTGGTACTGTTTTCTTACTGGTTACACCAAAAAGCCAAACCTTGAACTGTATCGGAGTATGGATGATGTAGATGCCACACCCCATTTCAACCAAACCATGTCAAGTAACAGATTTCAGATCATATAGAAGTTTGTTCATTACAACAATGATGCATCACAGGATGCGACTGACAAAATGTACAAAGTCCACCCAGTGTTAGATACATTGTGAAAAAGTTCAAGGAGATGTATCAACCAGGCCAAAACTTTTGTATTGATGAGGGTATGATGCAGTAGCAGGGGCGTATACAACCCACAAAAGCCCGTGAAGTATGGCATCAAATCCTGCATACTGTGTGACTCTGCCACAGGTACTGCTTCAGAAACCCAGGGGAGTGTAAAACCCTCCTGGAGTTCATGCGCAGGGTAGTAAAGTCCTGGACCGCAACGCGCCATGAGGGGGAGAAAGAGAAGGTGGCGGAGGAAGAAGTTGAAGTACTTGATAGGAAACTGAACTCGCATCATCACTGTCTGATACTGAAGAAACATGTTTACCTGATTGATTGATTGATTGATTGATTGATGTGGCTCAGAGCCAATCAAACATGTAATCATCTTTAATGTCCTAACCGCATGCCTTTACTGTACTGCTGAACATGTATTGTGTTGTAATATTGTATGTGTTCATGCTAGTGTCTACTTGTTTCTTAATCTTTTTTATTGTATTGTAACATCAACCTGCCTTGAGGACTCCAGATACTACAATCTGGCACATTTACACGTACGGTACATGTTTTTATTAATGTGCACTGTCCTGACTTTTCTAAATAAATAAATGAAATGAAATGAAATATGGGGGCTGAGTCGGGTGGGGACTTGAAGCCCGATACACTCCAAGGGCACCATACAACACTGACCCAGATAGCAGGGCAGACAGACAGATAGGAAAACACAAACTGGACCAGCTGATGCCCACTAGCTGCGAGTCAAGACCGGCAAAGAAGTGCAGGGTTTGCACCCGCAGGGGCCGGCTCAGCGAGACCAAAAAGTGGTGCACATCTTGTTGTGTCCCCTTGCACCCAGGAGAGTGTTTCACAGCTTACCACACCAAGCTGTGAAAACACACCAGTGTTGGTAATAACAGCGTTAGAGTATAACGGATACAAAATTATCCATAGAACACATCTAACTGGACAGAAAATGCAAAAAATGGGTTTTTCTTCAGATACCTGTTCACATTGTTCAGAAAGCTGCACACTTACATCCACACATTCTGGCACTGTGCACCTGTTCAACACTTCTGGAACAACATTATAGACAACTTATCACAAACTACAGTATGGGCTGCCACATACCTCTATCCCCCTCACTCTGTTTGTTAGGAGACTTATCCGCATTAAATCTGGACAATAAACATGGGCGTTTACTTCTCGTGGCGCTAACTATCGCCAAAAAAAACCACCCTCATGAACTGGAAATCACGTAAATCCATTCACACACACTGGAAAAATCTGATAATTGATTATATCTCCCTAGAAAATACAAACTCCTCCGACAATAATCAGGACAATTGGGAACCATTCCTTACTTTCCTGTAATTATGACCCTCAAAAAGATAACGTTAAACAACCACCACAGTTGTAATCTGCCCCTCTCTCTCTGCCTGGGCACCTAAATACACTGAAATACACCACACACCATACACTTCACTAAACTTTTTTTTTTAATAATCTGTTTATCTGGTAGTTCATTACAATCAACCCATCAAACTTTATCTATTTATTCTTTCCTTTTTCCCTCTTCATTATTATTATTTTTACTACTACTATTATTATTATCATATTATTATCATCAGATTACTTTTATCAGTAACTAGTAGTGTAAGGTATTACTTCAGTTTTCCAAGCTCGTTACTTGCGTTACTTTGCTCGTAGCAACTTCACCACACAGGCATCACACAGAACAGAAGGGAGGGGGGCGTGAATGGGTCAGTGATTGGTTGGGGTTTGGCACGAGGTATCAGTTACCATCACCGATTGGTCGCCACCCGGCAGCCGCAAGGACAGATGAGAAAAAAATGGAAGCGTCATCAAGACCAGAACATGTTGCTGCTGCTCTTTTCAACGTGGTGAAGGATAGCGGTGGACACAGAGAAACCGGGAAAACGTAGTTTCAAAACAAACTGAGGTCAGAAGGACTCGACAATCCATGCATTATGTTGTGTGTCTTTATCAGCACACGCAGTGTGACCGCCGCACCGGCAGAGCGACAGACAGGCTCAGTGTTAAAGTGCAGAGGGACGAGATTACAGCTGTTACTCACATCCCGACAGTGACTCCAACACTTAAACCTGACTTGCCCGCTCTTCTGAAAAACCCTGACATGTCAAATTGACCCACGGATGTGTTAGAGGACTAATTCATCTGTCTTTTTTTTTTTTTTAAGTATATTTTTTTGGCGTTTTATGCCTTTATTTGATAGATCAGTAGAGATAGACAGGAAAGGGGGAGGCAGAGAGAGGGGAATGACATGCAGGAAAGGTCCGCCCGATGCGGGACGCGAACCGGGGACGCCTGCGTCTGCATATACATGGGGCGGCTGCCTTAACCACTGCGCCACGCACCGCCCCTAATTCATCTGTCTAACCATCGAAAAAAAATTACCGCTCCAGTTTACTTACTTTCCGTGATGCAGCTTCTTGAATGCAGTTTTAGAGTAAGTAGGAAAAAAATGTAACAAGTAATATAACTAGTAATATAAGGAGTTACTTTCTCTAGAGAGTAATAAAGTAATGACTTTTGTACTTGTCTCAATTATTATACAATTATTTCCAGTTGTTGTCATGTTATTATCATTTGCTATCTACTATTATTATTATTACTCATTTCTCCCATTCCTCTTCTCTCTTTTTTCTTTCTCTTTTCTTTGGAGAGGGAGAAGGAGGAGGGATAACCGGTCAGTACCACTGCTGGGCCAAGCGTGCAGGTCTTGGCCTGTCGTCTCTGTGCCCCTTCTGCCCCCCCCCCCCCACCCACCCACTACTCTACCCCGGACCACTCCCGGGAGGCTCATCACCTCTTTTAATGCAGATCACACTAGTTTTGGTAAAGAAAAGGGGACACTTCATAACATCCCCTCTTCCCTGGTTTTAATGCACAACAGGCACAAAAGACAGAAAAGGAGGGGGAAAGGGGAAGGTGGGAAGGAAGGAAGGAAAAAGAGGGAGAGTAAAGAAGAGAGAAAGGGAAGAAAAGAAGGAAAAAAAAGACCAGACTACAGACACAATTAGATATAGGCAGTACCGGTTCACCCAATACGCACACTACGCACGTTGCGTAGGGCCCCGCAAAATAGCAGAGGCCCCGTTAAAAAAAAAACAACTGACGACGTGACCGTCCGTCGCGCACGTGTAGCCTCCCGGATTCCCAGTACAGCCTAGCAAGACAGCGTTTAGCACGCCACGATGAAGCGGAGTTATCCCTCGGGGAATTAGGGGGAAGAAACAGCTGACAATGACCTGCAGGAACAGCAGTCAGGTAACTCTCCTCTCCGGGTGAGAGAGTGGGAGGGAGGGAGGGACTAGTCCGTGTTTGACCTGCATTAACAGGGCGGTGGGCCCTGGGTGAACCCCGGTCTCTGTGTGCGTCTTGCTGGCTTCTATAATTTTAGTTGTAGTGTAGTTATATCTACATACAAAATGGAAAGCAATTAATAAATATTGACTAAGATTCAATTTTGTTTGCTTGGATAGCCTACATGCAAATATAGATGCAGAATCAAACAAAACTTGTGAAATATTATGACAACGGTGCTAAAAATAATAATAATTATATAATAAATAATAATAAACATAATTACCTACATTTGAAGTGAAAGTAAAACAAGTGCAGCCAATTTGATGGAGCTGAATTAATAGTCGCTTTATCTAGAGATTTATAGTGAGTTTTTTCAAACATTAGCCTAACATGTTGATGATTGTTACATTTAGTTTGATTTGATTTGTTCTGAATTTATTCTTAGTTAGGCCAACACTGCAATACGTTTAAAGGGGGGATGCGTGGAAGCACTGGGTGTCAGGTGCGACTGTTGAAAATTTTTGGGGTTCAGTTAGGAGGGCCCCTTAGCAGAATTTTGCCTAGGGCCCCATGGAGGTCTGAACCGGCTCTGGATATAGGGCATGGTGACGGGCCACACGCAGGCCGAGGCGCGTTGGGGGTGGGGGGGTCCCTTGCCCTGCTCACGCTGTCTCACTGCACACTCTGACAGAAGATGGTTTATAAACCAAGACCTTCCTGAATGCATGTCACGTGGGCTTCTGCACGGCCACGCCCCTTTAGGGAGACCAGAGGCAGCATAGACCGTATTGACTCCAATGGAACAATTTAACGTGAACACCGATTATGGCAATTTTCAGACGTACACATCAGAAAAAATCCACTTTGTTCAAGACCTGTCTCTGTCTCTACGACACACTCTCGTGAGATTTGGCACCTCCTAGGCAATGTCAAACAAACGGCCGCGAACTCGCGTGAAAATGATTTAAATTATTTTTGTCATGCTAAATATGACTGTTACTAGTGTAAATATTTAATGTTATCATAAGAAAATATAAATATCTCACTTTCATCTACCTACAAATATAAAAAAGTATAAATCCACACACACGATCATAGACGAGGTGGGGTGACGGTTGGCCCCGCCCATTTAGAGAGACAGGAAGTGTATACAGTTTCTATCATTGGAGCAGCCGCTCATTCAAAGGTAGCGTTCTCAAACTGGAAGTACCGGCACTACTTCTCGCTCACTGAAGTTAAAGGCAAGTGTTTATGTAACATGCACGCTGTGTCCAGGAAAAAAGGCTTTGTCCACGTCTGCCTCAAGCAACTCGAATCTTATGAAGCACCTCACATCAACACATGCTAACATGCCACTTGTTACTGCTGCTGCTAACCCAACCCCAAGCCCAAGCCCAAGCCCAAATGCAGCCAGCGAGGGAGATGGAGCCACTCTGTTAAAACAAACAACGCTTGATTTTTCGGGTCAGCAACAGGTGACCACGGCCGAGCTGAACACATTGATTGCCAGGTTCGTTGCTGAAAACATGTTACCCCTTGTTAGAAAGCCCATGTTGTTTATGTGTTGTTAATATGTTCAGAGAAACAAATACCATTCACTTATATTGAGTTTTCATGTTAGTTTACATATTTCCCATGCTCATGAATGCATCGTTGTAATTCCGACGCTCGCGAACGCACCGCACCTGTCTGTGAGATGCCGTAGCTGTAAAGTTTACTTTTCTCCTCCTGATGCAGCGGTGGACAGCTCGTAATTACCTTTGCCTGTACTTACCCAACCTTCACCTGTACATCGTGGGTTTATTGTGTGTACATGCCAGAGGTGAGTTTATATGATGTTTCGCAGTCCGAGTTGAAAGCTACATTATGTGTATTGTTTACATGCTAATGATATGTTGCTGCTACGTCCAGCTAAGTCGAGCTAACTGGCTAATCACTGTAGCTTTTCACCGTGTTTATGTGAGCCTCACGTGAGGTGATTGTTCACAGTATAAATCATTCATCTTATGTTTAATTATTACAGTCCTTTATATCTGAGTTATGTTATTTTGTACATTACATGTGGTGTTTTGTACTGATTGTTACTTTGTATCTTTATTTATTAGAGAACCACAATTAAATCCACTAAACTGGACATCTGCCTCCGCGTCTTCTAACCGAGACCCACACCATACACCTTGCCGCTCTAAATTACCCAGCTAATTCCTGGAGAACCCCACTCTCTCCTTTTTACCCCTGTCCACTGTAGAGTCTGAGGCATTCAGAGCTATCATTGCTAAATACCAATATGAGGAGGACAGGCATGCAAACTGGTCAGGGGTGAAAAAGGTGACAAGGGTACGCGCGCGCGCGGAAAAGTGAATTTCGTAGTTTGTGTTATAAGTGCAACCAGAGGCATTTTGAATTAATAAATACACTACAAAATAACTTCCACATGACACTTCAAATTAAGCCAGGTGAAGTTCCAAGAACATCTGATGCCTGCATCCAGCTCTTTAATACAAATAGCATCCTCCACTCCTAAATCTCTCATCCTGAAATAAAGACATGAGACACATAGAGTTGCAAATTATACAAAATATAAATCATAACATAAAATAAAATTCACTCAAGCGGTAATTTTTATCGATCGATCAGCTGTGTTTACACAGAGCGATCGATCAGCTGTGTTTACACAGAGCGTGTCGCACTCTAACCGCTGCTGTTTAAGTGGAGTCCGGGTCTTGTGTTGTTTTGAGTTTCACAGTCCCACTCGCTAGTTGACATGCTCGGCTCGGCCCGAGACCCCCCCCCCCCCCCCCCCCCCATCAAATTTTTTTCTCCTCGGATCTACGCGATTCAGAAGAATGACCCATTTCGATTTCAAAACGGCGAATTTCGCCGAAAGGTGGCAAGTTTGCATGCCTGGGAGGAGGAAGAGCCCATGCCGAAATACTTTTGCTAAATTCATAGACAGTGAATACAAAAAAAATGAATATTGAGCTTAAAAAGTCATTTGAGGAACTGGAGTACATTTCAACCACAGCAGACATCTGGACGGCCCACAACAGAAGTTTCATGGGTGTGACAGCACGTTGGATCAATCCAAATAACATGGAAAGAGAGAAAGCAGCTCTTGCCTGCAGATGGTTTAAAGGGCATCATACTCATGACGCCATAGCAGCTGAACTAGACAACATACACTCAACATATGGGGTAACACACAAAATCGCAGCAACAGTGACTGATAATGGATCAAATTTTGTTACATCATTTAAGAGGTACCAGCCACAGGAGAGTGATTCTGAAGAAGATGAAGATGAGGTGGCATTTACAGACATTAATGATGCTCTACAAGCAACTGATGATGATGGTGACGTTGTGATCACTTTGCCCCCCCCCCCACAAGAGATGTGCATCACACACACTAAACCTGATTTCATGCACAGATATGGCTGCTGTCAAAGCCTGCAACAAATGCTATAAAGAAGTGCTACTGCCAAATGCACAGCCCTCTGGAGCAAGGCTAGTCGATCAACTTTGGTGTCAAAAAAGCTGCTTGTACCTTGTATAACACGATGGAATTCCTTCTATGATGCCCTGGCTCAAATCTCTGAAATAGACCTCAACACCATCTCCTCCAAATTAGGACAGCAATAACAGACAGGGAACACCAGTTTTTAAAGGAGTACTGTACTGCGATGAAGCCCCTTACAGTTGCCTTGGATATCCACTGCACTGTTTCTATGGTATACTCCCACCAACGATAGAGACATTAATACTGAAGACAGAAGCCCTTACAAGTGGCCTGCAAATACTGAGGGATCTTCCTGGCGCCATAGTCACAGTAAGAACTTGAATATTTTATTATTTATTAAATGAGCATTGCTGTAGTACTCACAATAATAAATACTACTATTACTACTACTATAATAATAATAATAATAATAATAATGATTTGTGCGGATACATACATTTAATGTGATTACAGGGTTGTAACAGGTATTAAAAGGTAGTAAATGAAACTACCAAAAATTAATTAATTAACTGCTGCCCTGTGTCCTGCCCTGCTGGGGCTCCCGGCTTCAGTGCATTCAGTGAGGAAAAAGAAATGCAGACCATAATGAGAAATAAAATCATTGATATAAAATGTTTTGTTGGATAGTGACCTTATGTTAAGTAAAGCACACATGGGGAGGAGCAAGAGGGACAGTGACTGTTTTTATGTTAATTAGGTTAGATCTGACCCTTTTGTGAGAGCTGAAGGGAGCAGCTTTGGTGGGAACAGGGTTGATGCTGTGAGGACAGAGAGGGCGTTGACAGGGTATCACACCTGCTGGTAACTCTAGTAGGAATATGAAAGTGAATAGGGTCTGAGAACGACATAGGAAAATGGGTCAAAGGATGAGCTGCAGGATTTACAGCCATAGAAGAACTAGGTGGAGTAAGGGGGCCGGATATGGGGACAGTGCCAGCACTAGAGATGACAGCAGGACCCGCACTGTCAGAGACAGTGTTGTGACAGGGAGACAACATGAGCAGGGCAACGCAATAAAGTTAATAAAATTACTTATTAATCTTTCAGACCCCTTCCTGTTCAAATGTAGCCCATCTGCTTTAAAAAGGTCACGCTCAGTCCAGAAATAATCAAAGTTGCTGATAAAACCAAGGCCTATTGCAGTGGTGAAGTTCTGCATCCATGTGTGCAAACTGAAAAGACAACTAAATCCCCTGAGCTCTTGAGCAGGGTGGGAATAGGGCCAGAAAGAACGCATCTTTTACCAAGGCTTTCAACAGTGTGAATCAACGACTCAAGATCATGGTAGAGTTTGAGGGAGCGTCTGGCCATGACGTCATTTGTGCCAGTGTGCAACAGAACAGTGTGAACAGACGGATGGAGATCAATGAGGACAGGAATCAGCTCTATGAAGTCAGTAGTAATCCCACCAGAGAGACAGTAGGTGATGGAGCCTGGGAGATAGGGTTAGGGTTAGCGTCGGGGAGGACGGACGGAGTGGAAATGGTAGCTGTAGCTGTGGAGCAGGGAGAGGAGGCCAGTTTTCTGAAAATGCTACAGATGGAGGGGAAGAGCACCTTTGACGTTTGTCCTGGGACACTGGTGGGCTGGATGGAGGGGTGTGACGCTTTCTGTGTCGGGAGTTTGGCAGGATTGGTTGCTCCGGAGCGGTGCATGAGGAAGTAGCCGGTGGCTCAGCGAACTCCTCTAGAGGGGTGAAGGAGTTTGACAACGGGATGGGATCATCATCATATTCATCCATGCCAGGGGAAAACAAGGGGAGAGAGACCCGTCTCCCCTTCCTAGCAACGATCGTCCAGGAGGATGAGGGGGCATCCGATATACGGGCGAAGTAAACACAGCAACAGCTCTTTCCGAAACAGCATACTACCGCACTATTTTATTAAGTTTTAATATTTTTTCATGTGAGAAAGTAACTGTTTAGATCCCAAATATCTGGCCAGTTTATCCAAATGACGGCTGTTCAGAAGTTTGCTCCGATGTTTTTCTGAGAAGTGAAGCTCCGCAGCGACCGGGACATCATGGAGGTAGCAGCCGCTCTGCAGAGCTGGTTACCCGGCAAGCTTACGTCGTCATGCCGGGCGGAGAAAACGATCATTAATTAACTTACTCGCAGGTTTTTAGAGGTTTACCACCGGCTAGAAGATAAATGTTGGTCTCGTTGATGAAATCTAACAATTGTGGCAATTGTGTTTACAGTTTGAATGAAAAGTGAAGCTTCCTGAGCAGCGCTGCCTCGGGGCTCTGGAGCCTACGTACACAAATCACCACATTTACAAAAATAAATAAATGTTTTACAATCAACCGATCAGTCTGCATTAAGTTTTATTATAAGCTTATATAACATGGTTACGGTTTCCTGCTCATTCTCCTCCCTGCTTTCCTGCTCGTCCTAAGTGACTTGCCCACCGATGATGTCACGGTTCGCAAGGAAAAACCAACTATTTTTTGGTTCCGCTGCGAACCAACTTTTCAGGTTCCGAACCAGTTCTTTTTTCAGTCTGAATGTGCCGGATGGTTCAAAGTTACGTCCGGGAACCAGAACACAGTCCACAGACTCACAGGGACTGCAGGAGTAAAAAAAAAGCTAACGCTTACACTAACAGCAGACAGTCAGTTCAGTTGCTCCTGTGTAAAAATGAGATTTAATTTAACACATATCTAAAAACAACAATACTTGATTACATTTGAGATGATTTAAAGTTGGGGTCTACGATCCTGAAAACGTAGGGAGAGAGCTAGCAGCAGCTCCTCCTGACTCCTCTACGCCCCCCCCGCCACATAAACTAAACCAGTAAAATTCATTTCACTTTGATACCGCTACACTATGTATTAACAAAGACATCAGAGGGATAAAAAAAAATCACATCAATCAATTGGCACAACTGAGGGACACAGATTTGTAAGGGCACATGCCACTCTAACTATCTTACATTCTGCTTCACTTGATGTCGTCAGAGGACTAATGGGCACAGGTCCTTGCAACATTTTATACTTGGATCCAGTGGCGAACTGTGAGCATTACAGCTGGGCCTTCAGTAGTCTGACTGGCTCTTACATTTTTCATGTTTTAAAACGAATAAACACAAAGTCTCGGCATCTGAAGGAAGAGGTGATACGTGAACGGGAAGTAGACCATGGTGCTTTTTAATCACACACTCCAACCTCCATAATAGGCACAAAAATTCAACAGAAACGAAAATTAACAACAACAATAACAGCATGAAGGTCAAAATTGCTATTTTACGCATGCCTCTGTGCGTCTGGCACACGCGTGCCAGACGCACTATTCATCTAAAACACACTCTATGCTTGCAAACTGAACTGACCCGAACCACTGTAGGGGGGTCTGGGGGGCACACTTATTAGGGCCCGAGCCAGTGACAACGTCACGGTCCGAGGACCCTATTGTAATTCGAGTGTCCCCCTATTGTAATTCGAGTGTCCAAAAGAGTCGACATGTAAGTAGTCAACAAGTATCAAGTAAACAAGTAACCAAGTAGGTAATAGATTACTCATGATACCTGGCGCAAAAGTCCCCGAAATGCTAGTGTTTATGATTATTATTTCTAGGAATCTGCGCGTTTGAACACGATTTTGACCCCTTTCCCGAGACGAGAAACGGATGAAACTCTACATGCAGGGGGGGAAGGCGTGAAATCGGCGTTCTGTGGTGGTCTCGCATGTTAGCGTGGCCAAATGGCTCCACAGCGCCCCCTAGACCGTGCATAGGAAATGAAGGTCTTCGTCACCGATTTCCACGAAACTTGGTATACTTATCCATCAACTGGAGACCTTCAAAAAATTCCATTACAGACATACCCGAAAACGTACAGGAAGTCGGCTATTTAGCCTCAAAGTCGGTTTCGCCAAAACGAACTCCTCCGAGGGGATTCGCCCCATCGGCATCAAATTGGGTCCTGAACATGTCCTGACCTAGCTGGGCTTATCTTGTGCTCCCCAGGTTTGTCGGTCAAACGGTTTGGCCTCCAGCGGACCTCAAAGTTTGGCGACTGTTTCGGGGCTCGCCAGCAACATACGAATGGCTCTCACGCCCACATGCTTGAACGTAGATGCTTCAAACTTGGGGAATATGATGAAGGCGTGTCGCAGAACAATTCGACATCTCGTTTGCCTACGTCGCTCATAGCGCCCCCCGGTGGTAACCGAAAACGTACAAAAATTCGTTAAAAATCCGAACTTGCCCAAATCGACTTCTTTTCACTTCTACTACATGCAGACCCGGATGCTGAAGCTACATGATGAACGCTGTGACCCTACGAGCAACGGCATCCATGTGGCGGCGGCGCGAAAGTGTATCTTCCCAATTTAAAAAATGTTTGCGTTTCACGCGCACATACTTCTTCGTAGCCACTTGAAACTCTAGGGACATGACGATGGCTCTTCCCCGAACGTTTTGATGTATCGACTTCCTGCCTTGCTCATAGCGCCCCCCGGTGGTAACAGGAAGTATGTTAAAATTAATTAGAAATCCATAAATGACCTTATCAACTTCGTTCCACTTCTAATACATGCAGAACCAGTTGCTGAAGCTACATTATGAACGCCGCGCAGCTATGTCTAACGGTGTCTGTGTAGCGCCGCGGCGACTGGCGACTTTTCGCCGTCCAATTACGTTTGCCTTTTTCGTGGCTTTACCGAAGTCGTGACCTCACGAAATTTCATCCACAGGACAAGCATGACGAGCTCTTTCAGTTGATAGTGTTGTTTCCGATAAGCGTGGCAAAAGGCCTCTATAGCGCCCCCTTGAAGATCTTCTGAAATTCCCCATAGACAAATTTCGCTTACTTTGTCGTACACATACGAAACTCGACGTATACATCTATCACACCATAACATACAAAAAGTTGAATTGGAGCCACGCCCTTAACCCAACAGGAAGTCGGCCATTTTGGTTAACATTTCTTGGACGCAAAACTAACTCCTCCGAGGGACTTCACCCGATTTGCTTCAAATTTGGTACAGGACATCTCCAGACCTAGCTGACCTTATCTTGTGCTCTGCACGTGTGCACGTCAAAGGGCGTGGCCGCTGTGGCACGGCCAAGTTTAGCGCTTCAGCTAAGACGTTTGAAATGGTACCACGCCTACAGATATGATCACAGCAGCTCCAAACTTGATGGACATGATGAGGAGCTCAGCCTCAACAATCCCATATATTACTTTTGTTCGTGGCTAATAGCGCCCCCCGGTGGTTACAGGAAATGTCGGAAAATTTGTTAAAAATACGTACTTCACCAAATTCACGTCATTTCACCTGTACAACATTCTGAAGAAGTCGCTGACGCTATTTCATGAACACTACGAAGATACGACTAACGGCCCCCTTGTGGCGGCGACACAAATGGCGATACAGCGTGAACACCGTCCTCCTAGGGATTTTGCCCGATTCACTTCATATTCGCTACATATCATCAGGAAACCGAGCTGGTCAAACGTTGTAAAAATCTTCCCTCTACATCAAACGGCGTGCTCGCTAGAGTGCCAGAAAGTTAGCCACCTGCTCATTTGGTCGCCATTCAATTACGTTTGCCTTCCACGCCCACAACCTTGATCGCAGTCACTTCTACATTTCCAAGCGTGGTCAGAGGGCCGCCCTCTACGCCTCCATTTGATCAGCCGCAGCCTCGCTCATGTCGCCCCCTTGTGGGCGCAGGAAATGACATGTTTTGCATTGACTATGTCCGATATGCTCGAAACTTCACAGGTGTGTTCCGGGGACGACTCTGAACGTGACGGCCCACGTCCGGCTACAGGCCCCACGGCGTACGCGGCCCCGGGGGCCTGGGTCGCCGAGTGGCGTGGGTCGCCGAGTCGCGTGAGGCGAGGGCCCGCCATAGCCGCTTGCGGCTTTAATTATTATTATTAGGGCCCGAGCCAGTGACAACGTCACGGTCCGAGGACCCTATTGTAATTCGAGTGTCAAAAAGAGTCGACATGTAAGTAGGCCACAAGTACCAAGGAACCAAGTAACCAGGTGGGTAATAGATTACTCATCATACCTGGCGCAAAATTCCCCGAAATGCAAATGTTTATTATTATTATTATTACGGTAGTATCCTCTTTGAGCGCGATTTCACCCCCTTTCCCAAGACGAGAAACGGATGACATTCTACACGCAGGGGGGGAAGGCGTGAAATCGGGTTTCTGTAGTGGTCTCGCATGTTAGCGTGGCCCAATGGCTCCACAGCGCCCCCTAGACCGCGTATTGGAAATGAGGGTCTGCGTCACGGATTTGCACGAAACTTGGTATACTTGTCTATCAACCCGAGACCTTCAAAAAATTTCATAAAATGACATGCTCTAAAACGAACAGGAAGTCGGCTATTTAGCCTCGAATTCGGTTTACTCAAAACGAACTCCTCCGAGGGGATTCGCCCCGTCGGCTTCAAATTGGGTCCAGGACATGTCCAGACCTAGCTGAGCTTATCTTGTGCTCCCCAGGTTTGTAGGTCCAACGGCTTGGCCTTCAGCGGGCCTCAAAGTTTGGCGACTGTTTTGGGCCTCGCCATCAAGATACGAATGGCTCTCACGCCCACATGCTTGATCGTAGACGCTTCAAACTTGGGGCATATGATGAAGGCCTGTCGCCGAACGATTCGACATATTGTTTGCCTACGTTGCTCATAGCGCCCCCCGGTGGTAACCGAAAACGTACAAAAAATCGTTAATAATACGAACTTCACCAAATCGACTTCATTTCACTTCTACTACATGCAGACCCGGATGCTGAAGTTACACGATGACCGCTGTGACCCTACGAGCAACGGCGTCCGTGTGGCGGCGCGGCGAAGGTGTATCTTCCCAATTTAAAATACGTTTGCGTTTCACGCGCACATACTTCTTCGTAGCCACTTGAAACTCAAGGGACATGACGATGGCTCTTCCCCGAACGATTTGATGTATCGACTTCCTGCCTTGCTCATAGCGCCCCCCGGTGGTAACAGGAAGTTGGTTAAAATTCATTAAAAATCCAGAATTGACCCCATCAACTTCGTTCCACTTCTAATATATGTAGAACCAGTTGCTGAAGCTACATTATGAACGCCGCGAAGCTATGTCTAACGGCGTCTGTGTGGCGCAGCGGCGACTGGCGACTTTTCGCCGTCCAATTACGTTTGCCTTTTTCATGGCTTTAACGAAGTCGTGGCCTCACAAAATTTCATCCACAGGACAAGCATGGCGAGCTCTTTCAGTTGATAGTGTTGTTTCCGATAAACGTGGCAAAAGGCCTCAATAGCGCCCCCTTGAAGATTTTCTGAAATTCCCCATCGACAAATTTCACTTACTTTGTCGTACACATACGAAACTCGACGTATACATGTATCACACCCACCCATACAAAAAGTTGAATTGGAGCCACGCCCTTAACCCAACAGGAAGTCGGCCATTTTGGTTAGCATTTCTTGGACGCAAAACGAACTCCTCCGAGGGACTTCACCCGATTTGCTTCAAATTTGGTACAGGACATCTCAAGACGTAGTTGAGCTTATCTTGTGCTCTGCACGTGTGTGCGTCAAAGGGTGTGGCCGCTGTGGCACGGCCAAGTTTAGCGATTCAGCTAAGACGTTTGAAATGGTACCCCGCCTACAAATTTGATCGCAGCAGCTCCAAACTTGATGGACATGATGAGGAGCTCAGCCTCAACGATCCCATATATTACTTTTGTTCGTGGCTAATAGCGCCCCCCGGTGGTTACAGGAAACGTCGGAAAATTTGTTAAAAATACGTACTTCACCAAATTCGCGTAATTTCACCTGTAAAACATTCTGAAGAACTCGGTGAAGCTATTTCATGAACACTACGAAGATATGACTAACGGCCCCCTTGTGGCGGCGACAAAAATGGCGATACAGCGTGGACACCGTCCTCGTAGGGATTTTGGCCGATTCACTTCATATTCGCTACATATCATCAGGAAACCGAGCTGGTCATACGTTGTAAAAATCTTCCCTCTACGTCTAACGGCGTGCTCGCTACAGGGCCAGAAAGTTGGCCACCTGCTCATTTGGTCGCCATCCAATTACGTTTGCCTTCCACGCCCACAAACTTGATCGCAGTCACTTCTACATTTCCAGACGTGGTCAGAGGGCCGCCCTCTACGCCTCCATTTGATCGGCCGCAGCCTCGCTCAAGTCGCCCCCTTGTGGGCGCAGGAAATGACATGTTTTGCATCAACTCTGTCTGATCTGCTCGAAACTTCACAGGTGTGTTCCGGGGACGACTCTGAACGCGACGGCCCACGTCCGGGGGCCGGGGTTGCCGAGTGGCGTGGGTCGCCGAGTGGCGTGAGGCGAGGGCCCGCCATAGCCGCTTGCGGCTTTAATTATCATTATATTGTTACTGTACGTCAAATACGAGACTTGAAAGAATAATCAAGGTAATTTGTAACATAGCCGCCTTTACCTTACATGAAAACAAAATCCATTCGTCTGTCTTTCTTTGTGAAGTGGGCGATGGCAGCGTCATAAAGTTTGTCCTTTGACTTGAGCTCCAAAAGAAGTTGTTTCTCTATGGACATCAGTGCCAAAGCTCCCAGGCGATCATGTCCAGTACTGTTTCTGGCGTGCGTCTTGATGCGCTTCAGTGCTGAGAAAGACCGCTCCACGGAGGAAGTGGACACGGGGATGGTCAGCACCAGGCAGGTGAGGTGATACAGCTGCGGCATGCTCTCAGTCAGCTCTTTCAGTGTCAGAAAGTGCAGCAGGTCTGATGGGCTCCTTCCCTCAAAGTTTGCTATGCTGTACATGACTGTCAGTTCAGTCTTGAGCCTGGGGAGGTCAAAGTGCAGCCCGTAGTTTTCAGCGGGGACAGCTCTCCATTCCGACGCACCTCCACTTCGACACCCCGCTGTTCCGAAACACCCTGTTCCGAAACACCGCTGTTCCGACAGCTCACAGGGGCGCGAGGCTACTGCAGCCGCTGCTCGTGCTGACAGCTGACTGAGGGAGATGCTTTGGTTGGGCTTAGGCAATGAAGAAAGGAGTTGGTTAAGTTTAGTAAAAAGATCAGGTAGAGGCTAGAGAGGCTAGAAGCAGAATGAACGTTAGGCCTTTATGTCATTAATATGAAGTATTTGCTTGTTTTGCAGTTTATTATGCACATGATCCGTTTCCCCCAGTAGCCTTTTCGAAATAGCGGTGTCTTTAGAAAAAATAGAAAACCCCGCTATTACGATGAATGGAAGTCTATTGTCGGAAAGGCGGGGCTTCGGAAAGGCGGGGTGTAACCGTTTTCAGCGAGGCTCTGAAACTCAAAGCTGGGGAAGTTTTCTCTGTATGTGGCAAACTTCTTGGGGTCGAGAAGGGCAAGGAACATCAGCTTTTCATGATCCTTGAACCTGTTTCTCAGCTGAGTGAGAATGTTGTCCAGGATTTCACTGTGCAGCTGCTGGTACGCTGTGCGCACGTCTCCAACTCTCCGGGCCCTGCGCTCGCTGGGAGCCCCGACTTTGCACACCGTGTCATCATAGATGGAGTCAAATTTGGCCTCTTCTCTCTCTGTGGTGCTGCAGAAGTCATCAATGCTGGACAAACAGAACTGCATGTCACACTCCTTATTCTGCAAGATCCCAAAGAGCACGTCGGAGTAGGCAAACACTGAGTTGAATGTGGCGAGGAGAAAGCAGAACTCAAAGCCCGTCAGTAGTGCGATGTATCCATCAGCGCTGTGCACAGCATCATCATCAAAATCATTGTGGTTGTCCACAATGAATTCAAAGAGCTCTAGGAGTTCTTCTCTCCGCTCATACACGGTGCAAACCAAACGTGACGAAAAGTTCCACCGTGTTGGAGTCACTCTGGGCAGTCTCCGCTGGCATATTTCATCCAGGAGTTTTGTGCGTTGGCTGACTTTGAGAAAAAGGCTGCAAGGCCACTGAGGTGTGAGAAAAAAAATTTGCACTCTTTGATTTTAGCAGCACTTTGAGACATGATGAGGTTCAGAGAGTGCGCATAACAGTGAACAAAGAGAGCTTGTGGTATTTTTTCCTTTATTTTAGCTTGGACTCCATTCAGTCCAGAGGCCATGACTGCAGCTCCGTCGTAACACTGTGCAATTACCTTGTTGGCTATTTCGACATTGACTTCTAATTGTCGGATTAGCGGCATTAACATTATTTTTCAAGCGTCCCACTGTTCGGACATTTTTTTTTCATTGTCGGAGTAGCGGCACTTTACTATTTTTTCAAACATTCCGCTTTTCCGACATTGATTGATTACATTTTTGTTTTTGCATCTGAGACACTGTTTCTTACGGAGCCCCTAAAGGGACATGGAGGAAAACATTTTTTTTGCGGGATCTCGCAAAAGTATTGCGGGATCTTGCAATACTTTTTGCGGGATCTCGCAATACTTTTTGCGGGATCTCGCAAAGTTATATTCAATTTACCAACACCAGCCTTATGCACTTTATTAACTTTTAATATTTTTTTCAAGCAAGAAAGTAACTGTTTGAGCCACAATGTGCGGTTAGCTTATGGCAGTTTAGTCTGCTCCGATGTTGTGGAGAAGTGCGCACCTCCACTCTCTCTCTCTCTCTCCCTCCCTCCCCCTCTCGGGCAGTGACAGCTGTCACCTCAGCACTGAGACAGCGGACAGCGCGCTTGATCACAGTTCAGCACTATTTCATGAATGAGACCAACATTTATCCCCTAAAAATAATTAAACCAGCCAGCGATCAACCTCTAAAAAGCTACGGGTAAGTTAAGGATAGTTTTAATCAGCACCAATTAAACTTCTTATTAATAAACGTAAACAGTCTATAACTCGGGTCAGGTCGGACCACAGGCTTCTTTTTTTTCTTTCTTCTGCAGGAGTAACAAGGTGTGCAGGTGTGTGTGTGTGTGCACGTGAGAGAGAGAGAGAAAGAGAGAGACGGTGCGCCGTGTTTGTATGGGATAGGCTACAATACAGAGGCTCGCCTGACACCAATATAAACAAAAACAAAGGACTTGTATGTAAAAATCCGATGTTCAGCAGCAGGGAACAGCAACCACAAATTATAATCTATCATTTTATTGTCATTGCAACAATTTTTCAACTTTGGCCACCAGGCCCCAGACGCTCAGCTGCAGGCTTCTGTGTCGGAATAGCGGTACCAAAAAGTGTCGGATTACCGGTATGTCTAGATAGAGGGATGTCGGAATAGTGGCATGTCTAAATAGAAACATGTTGGGATAGCGGGATGTCTGAATAGCGAGCAGACCCCAGTGCATGCACAGTCCTCCAGAAACTCCCAAACTTGTCCAGCTATGGCCTCTGCGCACTTATCACCACTGACATCACCAAACTGGAAAAAGCGCTCCTTCACACCGCTGTGAGTGGTGTAACGCAGGACATATGACATCTGAGCGGTGTTACTTACACCAGTTGTCTCGTCCACCATAACGGAGACAAAAGGCGTATTTCTCACCTCCTCCCTCATTGCCTCGGTCATTACATCCGCCACCGACTGGATCAAGTCATTCTGAATTTAGCTAGAGGTGCCGATGAAAACAGTGGCCGACTCCAGGTGGCAGCGCAGAGGGCTCTCATACTCTGCCAAAAACTCCAGTAACTCCAAGTAGTTCCCCTTATTTGAGGAATCTTTACTTTCATCATGTCCTCGAAATGCCAGCTCTTGCTTTCCAAGAAATGTGACGACATTGATGAGACGTTTCAGTATCTATCTGTTCTGCCTGACCTTGTTGTTGTGGGCTGTAATATGATTACGGCGCTGTTCATCTAGCTGAAGATCAACTCTTGTGTCCCCAAAAGTTTTCAAACTGACCGTCGCTTGCAGGTGTGCCGCAGAATCTTGATGCCGGTGGGCTGACTTTGTCAGATTTGTAAGGCTGACAAATCCGCCGCTGACCCAGGTGGATGACTTGTCAGTAGTAAAAAGTAAACAACTCCAGCAGTACAGCCAGTTTGTTTTTTTACAGCCCGTCATCCATGGATACCACTGATAATTTTCGGTCTTGAAATGCCTTTCCACTTTAACTTTTTCTTTTAATTTCAATTCTGGAGTTGGTCTTCCATTTTTTATAATTTGAAGTTTTTCTGCGAAAGGCCGCCTTGAAAAAGGCGATGCTGTCAAGCTAGCCACGACGTCACACTCGTCCTCCACCACTGAATTGTTTCTCCACCACTCTCACCACTCTGACCCCTCTGCTCCTGTTCGGACTTCACCAAGGCCTACGGTCTTTTCTTTTTGTCCCGCTCACTTAATATCAAACCGTGATTGGTCAATTTTCCCATCACTCTCCAAACCAAAACACATCGCCTTCATCGAGATTCATGAAGTCCTAACCAATTAATGAGCTAGCTAGCCGGGCTACGATAGAGATGGACGACTCTGATTGGATAACTTGTTTCAGGACAGTAACCCTTTCATTGCTGATGTGAATTTGACAGTAAACTTAACTTTAGAACATAGATGAGAGAAAATGTAATAAATGTATTGTATTAAATGGAATGAAATCGTTAAAATAAAAAATATATATGCATATATTATTTAACACTCATATTTTTTTGGATTTGAATTTTTAAGGCCTTCTCTGAAGGCCTAGAAGGCCCTGACGGTTCCCCTCTGCTTGGATCTGGCTTGTCCAATAACCCGCTCTACATGTATGAGGACTGCAGCTAGTCTTCGTGAGTCTTCCAGTTCAACAGCACCCAGCCGTTTTTTGCCATGTGTAAAGGCAGGAGTTTCAACTTGTGCGCAGTACAACTTGTTCCTGAATTGTGAAGCCACGGTCAGCTGGGACCAAGTCTCCTGGTTGGAGGTTATCCAAAAATCCACAGTTTGCCGTGAGTTTGTCAGATCTTATTTCAAAGCAGTCTATCACTGACATGCAATTCTTGAATGATTTTCTGAAACACATTGGCATGGATGCTTGGACATTCGCTCTCTCAGGCCATACCACAGTGGCAGGTACTAATATATCATTTAGTAGATTAATCATTTGTGAAAACTCTGGAAATGGTAGATTGGTGGGCACAAAATAGATAAGACAAAAATCCAACTGATAGATTAAGTCTGAGTCTCATTAATGTTGGCAAAAACTGTTGAAAGGGTGTGATGTGTGTAGTAGGGCTGCAACAACGAATCGATTAAATCGATTAAAATCGATTATTAAAAGCGTTGGCAACTAATTTGATAATCGATTCGTTGCGTCGCACGATTACAACGTCACTCACTTACAGGGGGTCTCGGCGTAGCAGTGCATTTCAATGTAACAGTTGCAAAGGGACACCAGAGGTCTTCATTAAAAAAAACACACCATATATATATATATATTTCAGGGACTACAGAGACAATGTGGGGCCTGATTCTGACATATCTGCATTTAGGGGGTGTCCCATTTCTAAGTCACAGAATAGCCCTTAACACCTAGTTTTGAGGGCTACTAAAAGTGAGGGTTAAGGTTGAGGGTTAAGATAGGAATAGGAATTGGCCCTTCCTCTCCAGATCAGTTGGCATCTCCCGGCAATTCTGGCTGATGCACCATGGTAGCTGGCTTGACACCGGAGGGGTTGGAGGAGGTGTGACCATCAACAAATCAAAAACTGTGCTTGAGTCCCTGGCAAGACAGCGCTGGAGCAGCAGGCGACTGTCCTCAAGGCTGAGGCGCTGAATTCTCTGCTAAAATAAGTTGGCAGCAATTAGTAACACAGAATGTAGGACTGAGCTGCAATAGTGCTGTTATATATTCACATTGGTGATGTGGGCTGGACAGATTTGGTGATTTTTTATTGAGGTAACAGGAAGTGCAATAACTTGGGTTAGGTAACATACTTGCTCCAGATCTTCGTTTTGTAATGGGAGAAGAAGCAGCACCCCGTCCCTGATGTCTTCCTCTGCCTCTCCCTCGACCACCAGTTCCATAACTGTTAAGAATAAACAGTGGACAGTTGTATTTATTAGTGCTGTCCACCGATATAAGTATTTACTTGCAGTTAATCTCATGAATGTCATAGTTAAATCTTAATCGCAAATTTAATGCACATTATTCTAAATATCCCATGAAAAGTGGATAGGCTTTTTTTTTTATTGAAAACAATGTGTAGTGTTATATTTTACACTAACATTCTAACTTTGAGCAGTCATTCATATTTGAAGCAAAATCTCACACAATGTAACACTGTCTATCAATAAACGGATGACAAAAAATAACTAGAGAATGCATTTCCTGAAGGAAATACAGGTCAATGCTGAAAGCTGGAAGCTAAATGAGCTGAATAAATTGTCAAAATAAATTGGAAATATGAGACAATACAAGAGTAAAACTAAAAACATGTAAGAGCATTGGCGCCAATTTATGTTTTTGACAATGGGTGCTTTTTTATTTAGTTTTTTTTATTTTGGTGCTCGAATTAAATGAATACCACCAAGGTAGGGGAGACCGGGGTCAATTGTAACAATTTTTGGTTTTGATGTCATAACTCAAAAACCACTTGAGCTATTTGGATAATTTTAATAATTTTTTAAAAAACAGTTATTATAAACAGTTAAAAATACATAGCCTACCAAAGTAAACTCCCAAGAATGTAGATATAGTTAAAACCATTTAATATTAATTGAACATATATAAAAAAACATTTTTTAAAAACAGCTATTAGTGAACAGTTAAAAATACATAGCCTACCAAAGTAAACTCCCAAGAATGTAGACATAGTTAAAACCATTTAATATTAATTGAACATATATAAAAAACATTTTTAAAAAACAGTTATTAGTGAACAGTTAAAAATGCATAGCCTACACACAACAGAACTAGAACAGAACAGTTTCAGAGTAATAGAACACTTTCTGGACATGGGTTTCTTCACTCACTCTCACAGTTGTGGCAGACATAATTGTCGCTCCCATCTGTGCAGGCTTTGTGGGCCCAGGCATGGCATTCTATGCAGGCAAGCCATATCTCCCTTGACCTAGAATAACTCTCCAGGCAGACAATACAGTACACCTCCTCCTCTACACTGTCTTCGTTTTCTTTTTTGGCACCTCTCTTCTTCTTTGGTTTGGTTGGTTGTGTTGATTTTCTCTTGCACTTTGATTTTGAGGCTGTGTCCCTCTCCAGCTGCAGGGTGTTTCTGACAGGGGTGTCAGTTAAGACTACTGAGGCCCTTTTTTTCTTTCTCTGCACATTCACCTTGCGTGGAGAAGCTTTTGGGTGGGGTCTAACTTTGGCAGGTGAGAATTCAATTTGGGGAGGCGGGGGCGTAGCAGTCTGGGACGGAGCAGCCTGGGACGGAGCAGCCTGGGGCGGAGCAGCCTGGGGCGGAGCTCCCTGGATGGGAGTAGCCTGGCCCTGGAGAGAAGCAGCCTGGGGCAGAGCTTCCTGGGGTGGAGCAGATTCTGAGGCAGAAGTTGAGGGCTGAGGTGGGAATGGACGGTCAGTGACAAGTGAGGGGGCATATTCGTGGTCAGAGAAAATGTCTCTGTCGAATGGCCAGATGCCTGAGCACCTGAAACCTGCCTGGGCATTTGTGGTGGTGGCAGCGAGTGGCAAGGCATCCTTCACTATTCCAGGGAGGTCATAGATGCTCATGGTGTGCCCTGGGTGTGCCTTCATCCATTTGTCCTGGAACTTGTGTACACTCTTCTTCAGTGGGCCATAAACACTGCGGTCGGGAGGCTGTAGTTTATGGGAACAGTGAGGGGGGAAAGTTAAAAGCACGATGCCATGGCTCTTACAATAATCAATGCCCTGCACTGACAAATGGGAGCCATGGTTATCAAGAATGAGCAGAACTTTATTTTGGGGGCTGGATCTTGTATGGGCCTGGAAGTGGTGTAGGAAGATGAGGAAATCTTCCTCTTGCATCCATCCTGATCCATTTGCAGTCCCAATACATCCAGGCGGTCCATCCCTGATGAAATGAGGGTAAAAGTTCTTTCTTGGAAAGATGAAGTGGGGAGGAATGCTGTTCCCTAAGGCATTTATGGCTACTTGTCTGGCGCCGCGTCTTGCCACTACCTTGCCAGGGTTCTGGACTGTTGTAATGCCAGTTTCATCTGCATTCCAAATATCCTTAGCCCTGAAGCCATGCTTTTCCACCACCTCTTCAAGGAGGGTGAAGAACTTTCCCACATTTGTTTTGTTAAAATTAGTGGCTCTGGCAAGGCTTGTAGCCTGGGGTGTGCGGATGGAGAGGGTAGGGTGCCTCTTCATAAAGGCAGTAAACCAGTCTGGCCCTGACATCCCATTCTCTCTCCATTTTGGTGGGCACTTCAGGTCATATTTCTGGACCAGCTGGTAGGCAAACTTGCGTATCTGTGGGGGTGGTAGTATGTTAAGTATGCTTCTTGGTTTATGAGGTTTAGGATTTATGTCAATTATATGAAGTCAGTGTTACTGTATATGAATTTTATTCAACAACAACACACACACACACACAGGTTCTGTAGACCTGTTCTACTTTACCTCGATGGGGGACAACCCAACATGTTGGTCTGAGGCAACTGCCAGGTACTCCATGAATTTGAACTCCTGCTCCGCTGTGAATACCCTATTAGCTGGGTTGTAGCCTGCAGTTGGAGCTGCTGCACCCTGTCCTCCTGCCAGAAACTTCTCCTTCTTCTTCAAGTAGCGGTACAAGGTGACATGACAAATGCCATACGCCTTTGCCACAGCCCTCACCAAATTTTGTCCTTTGACCTCATTGGAGGCCACCTCCAGTACTGACAGTGGCACTCCCCTGCCTGACGTCCTAGGTCTGAACCTTGGCATGCTGTGAACAGAGTGTATAACTTAGTTAGAACATTCACTTAAATTATTGAATTAGGCCTACCGTAAAATGAATTAGGGCTGAAGCTATTGATTCATTTCATTATCAATTAATCTACCAAATATTTTTTAGATTAATCAATTTGGGTCGTGGGTCGTAAAATGTCAGGAAAGATGTCCATCCCAAGACCCCAGAGGCCATGATTAGTTTTCAAAATGTCTTCTTTTGTCCACTTATAGTCCAGAATACAGAGATAATCAATTTTTATTATCATAGAAATGTATGAAAACCAGAAAATATTCATATTTAGGAAGCTGAAACCAGTGAATTTATGACATTTTTGCTTAAAAGTAGGCTAGCTTGAACCAATTTTGAACCGATTATTCGATAATCAAAATCATTGCAGATCAATCTTCTGTCTATCAATTCATTGAATAATTGTTGCCGCTCTAAAATAAATAAATAGGCTCCATAAATAAATAGTTACAACCACCTTAATCAGTTTCAATACTAAGCTATGATTTAGTATTTACCCTTCTTGCTAGCTTAGCTAGCTAGCTAAGCTAGCAGGCAAGAAGGGTAGCTTTAAAAGACAGAGTTATCAGAATAGTCATTAAACTATAGGCTACTTTAACTTTAATAGACAACAAAGGTTTACACAGTATGAAGAAAACACTGTAGTTATTGTAAAAAAATATATTTTCATACCTCAAATCGTGGCAGAAGAACTGTGTGAGGGCGTGGGATGGGGCGTGGTGGAGGAGGGTAGAATGGGCAGGATCACCACAGAGCTTGTACAGACTTTCATGCTGAACCAATCAGAAACAAGACTGAAGTCTTTTTACTGATTGGTGCAGTTTTAGATATTATTTTAAGTTGAAAATTATTATTAACCTAATAATTAAATTACTCAAATTTTTCATGGACATTTAAATTTTTGAAATTGGCTCTCGAATTTGACTCGCAGGTTCTCAGATTGAAAGGCAAAATAGACTATACTTAACCATTGGACTATGCCAAAAAAATCTAGAGAAAGGCCTAAATATACATATAAACTGAATATAGCACTTTTCTACATTATAAATGGGGGGGAATCATCTAATTTGAGGGTGTTACTGAACTGGACATCATTTTGATGTAACACAGCGTTACAATTGCCCCCGATTGACCACCCATGATACAAAGCTGCCTGCTGACAACAAACAACAAAGTTAACATATGACAAATATAGCAAATGATAGCCAACAAAATTGTCAACAAAACTAGATGTGTTTCAATTATTAGACATTAAAGGTTAAGAAGGAATGAGAAAAATACAGATGATGAAATTTTTCATTTTCATACCTCAAAAATGAGTCTTGTCAGATAAAATCAGAAATGCATGAGATATAAGTTTTTCCTTTGGTAGGCAGAAAGGGAACATCAAAACACAAGTGCACAATGAATTTCATGGTTGTATCTCATTTCTGATTGGTGCAATTTAAAATGTTACAATTGACCCCTGTTACAATTGACCCCGGTCTCCCCTAATGATTGTCACAAACGTACTTTTATTCCATAGATAGTCACCAACCACAACTAAATACGACACAATACAGTCTGAAGGCAGCAGCATTATGCACGCTGGCCACAACGTAACAGTTTGTTTCACAACACTATAGCTGTGTCCAAATTCAGGGGCTGCAGCCTTCGGAGGCTGCATTTAAAGGCCAATTATGTCACAGTGCTGCGCGATGGCTGTCCCAATTCAATTTAATTCGAAGGCTCCACCAAATGCAGCCTTCCTTTGCCTGTTCTAGGAGGACGCACCGCAACTATCCTTCATGGCCTCCCGTATCCTAAGATTCTTTGTGCACTGTTGTTGTTATTAGCAACGTAGCATGCTACCGAACGTTAGCGGCTCAGCAGCGTACCCCCCGCTCTGCGGCCTGCTTGGAGGCGTGGTCGCCCGCAGAGCTGGGCTCTGCTGGCCACACAGGTGAGGGGAGAGCCGTTGCAAGCACCACTTTCAAATGGTTATCGTTAGGACGTTGTTTACATTCGCACGCAATCAGGGAAGACCGTCTCATTTACAGACAATTGACGCAGCCTCCGGAGGGGGGTCCGCCCGCTATTCAGACATCCCGGTATTCCGACATGTTTCTACTTAGACATCCCACTATTCGGACATCCCTGTAACGCCGCATTATGTAATAACGCCTCATTATGTAATAATGTAATAAATCTTCACGTCATTATGTAATAACGACGCATTTTGTAATAATCTGCCACATTTTGTAATAAAAATCTTGAACGCAATATGTAATAAACTTTGCCGCATTTTGTAATAAGTTGTTACATTTTGCATCACTTATTACATATTGCGGGTGTTAAACTTTTTTATGAAAAAAATGTAATAATTTGGTGCATTATGTAATAAACCACCAAAATGTTTGTCTTAATTAGAAAAAACATTAACAATAATATACACTGCTCCTCCTCCCCGCTGAGCAGAGCGGTCTCCTCCGACAGCGGGTCCCACGCGGATGGTAACCGCTCCGCGTCTCTCCCTCCCCCCTTGCCCACCGACAATAATACGCCCGGGTCATGTTCGTCTGTGGAGGGATGACATGGACCACGGTCCGACCGGAGCTCCAGGCCGGGTCCAGCTCTGCTCCAGCAGCGGCAGGGGCGGCTGGGATCACCGTCCCCGGAGCCGCAGCTGGGGCGAGCTGGGGGGGGGGTCGAGCTGGGGGATTTCATCGGGCTGATGATGCTGGAAGTGATTTTGCCTCTGATTTTCACCAGATTTAACATTTTATCAAAATTTGCCCAGCTGATCCATTTAAATTACTGAAAAATTATCATCATCTGCAAGCAGCAGCTGTAAAACGAAAACCAGTCCCAGAAGCTCCAGGCCCGGAGAACCAGAGAGGGGGCCCTGCCAGAGCGCTCCCCAAGAATGGTGCATCGCCGCCCGGGTAAAATACATGAGGGAGAGGGCTGGATGATTTGACGCTTTTTTCAAAACTCCGATCTAAAATATCAGATTATACCACTTTTCCTTGGTCGATTGAGGTCCAGTAAAAAGTATGATGGTCTTTTAACTCTCCTCTAGCCATATGTGTATTATGATGTCATGTTTTTACACAGAGTCACGTGACCACACGTTTTTTGTCACAAAAAACTGAATGGTAGGACATGGCCATATAAAATGAAAAAAAAAAATGCTCCAGCAAACTATAAGTAAACAAATCAATCAATGTTGGCCCTGTTCAAAGGCAGACATGTGACTGTTCTCATAATAGTTGGAGGAAATAATAATTATTAGCCTATTATTATTGTTATTTTATTGCAGTTTTTCAACATTTTTATTAAGGATATTAGCGGTCCCTCGCCAAAACAGGCAAGACAAAACAGACAGGGGGGGGGGGGGGTTGGGGGCAATGGGACTCATAGCTCATTATTTTTGATTTTTTTTTATAATACATGTTTTTATTTTACATACTCATCGCTCATTATTAATAATACTGCACAACTGAAAGGTGAGTTTGAGGGTCCTGTGTGCATGTGTAGGCGAGTGAGTGAGTGAGGTGGAGCAGAGGAAGAAGTGAGAGCTGTCTGATAAAGTTTGTGTTATGTTGTTGTATAGTTACGTTGGGTCGGACGCTACAATATCAATAAAAACATGTGCTTAACATAGACGTCGGACGCGAAACAATGCGCCAGAGCGCGCACCTCTGTGCCAGGCTCCGCGATTTGTTTATTCATCTTAACACAGCGCGAGCGAGATTTAACACACACATTCACACAGGCGACACACACATACGGGCTACACATGATACACATACCCACACACACACACATCTGAGGGGCCGAGGCGCCTGCCGAGCGGCACGGAGAAAAGCGCATCTGGTGGCGTGCTCCTCAGGGAGCACGCAGGTTGAGCACACAGGTTGAGCACCCAGGGTGCTCAACCTGGTCAGTGGGATAGATAGATAGATAGTTTGATTTGACCGTCCTACTGGTAGAAATTAATTCATATTTATGATTCATGCATGCTGGTATGCTCAGTGTTATTCTGATGTCTTTTTTTTCTAATTAAGACATCCATTTCGGTGGTTTATTACATATAATGCACCAAATTACTGATATTTTAGATCGGAGTTTTGAAAAAAGCGTCAAATCATCCAGCCCTCTCCCTCACGTAGCTATTTTACCCGGGCGGCGATGCACCATTCTTGGGGAGCGCTCTGGAGGGCCCCCTCTCTGGTTCTCGTTTTACAGCTGCTGCTTGCAGATGATGATAATTTTTCAGTAATTTAAATGGATCAGCTGGGCAAATTTTGATAAAATGTTAAATCTGGTGAAAATCAGAGGCAAAATCACTTCCAGCATCATCAGCCCGATGAAATCCCCCAGCTCGACCCCCCCCCAGCTCGCCCCAGCTGCGGCTCCGGGGACGGTGATCCCAGCCGCCCCTGCCGCTGCTGGAGCAGAGCTGGACCCGGCCTGGAGCTCCAGTCGGACCGTGGTCCATGTCATCCTTCCATTGACGAACATGACCCGGGCATATTATTGTCGGTGGGCAAGGGGGGGGGGGGGGGAGACGCGGAGCGGTTACCATCCGCGTGGGACCCGCTGTCGGAGGAGACCGCTCTGCTCAGCGGGGAGGAGGAGCAGCGTGTATTATTGTTAATGTTTTTTCTAATTAAGACATCCATTTTGGTGGTTTATTACATAATGCACCAAATTATTACATTTTTTTCATAAAAAAGTTTAACACCCGCAATATGTAATAAGTGATGCAAAATGTAACAACTTATTACAAAATGCGGCAAAGTTTATTACATATTGCGTTCAAGATTTTTATTACAAAATGCGGCAGATTATTACAAAATGCGACGTTATTACATAATGACGTGAAGATTTATTACATTATTACATAATGAGGCGTTATTACATAATGCTGCGTTACAATCCCTCTATCTAGACATGCCGGTATTCCGACAGTTTTTGGTACCGCCATTCCGACACATCATCTTTCTTTTTTTTCTTTTTCTTTCTTTCTTTTTTTTGTTTTTACAGCTGCGATACCTAGGCACATCTCTCTCTTTTTTTCCTTTTCAGCATGCCTATCACCAGGAGTGATGTTCTTAATCTCAACAACTAAACTATCAAGTGACACACAAAACTGGGGAAATGGGAGGCAGATAATGGGGTGGAATGACACGCAGTACAGGGCCATCCAATGTGGGACTCGAACTGGGGCCGCCTGCAGTGAGGACTATAGCCTCAACACATGGGGCGGGTGCTCTACCAACTGAGCTTAACACGCCCCAGGCCGATGTATTTGTGTATGAGAAACAGTGTCTCAGATGCAAAAACAAAAACGTAATCAATCAATGTCGGAAAAGCGGAATGTTTGAAAAAAATAGTAAAGTGTCGCTACTCCGACAATGAAAAAAATATATATAGTGGGACGCTTGAAAAATAATGTTAATGCCGCTATTCTGACAATTAGAAGTCAATGTCGAAATAGCGGCATGTCAGAATAGCAGCATGTAACCCTCCGGAGGAGCCTCCGAAGCCGGTTCCTCCGTAGACCGCGTAGGCTGGGTCCTCTGAAGGCTGCAGCCGCTGAATTGGGACACGGCTTATGTCGCTTGCATGTATAATTGTACAAGTAACCTATAGCAACAATAAGAAAAAAACACACACAACTTGGTATTCATCACGTAATACTTACATACAAAAACTGAGCACATTAACAAATATTCATTACGCAGTATTAATTTACACTTGGCACATTTACAATATCACAATGTGTATTTTTCAGTACAACCGAGGAAACAATGAAGCTAAGTTCATTACATCCATTCGCAAAACACACTTTTGACACATGAAATCTCCAGCTCACTGATAAGGAAAGTAAAGAAAATATTTGAGTCAGTCACTCACCACTGTCTGCAATTGTCTATTTCCCAAGGAGGGACGTGTTCCTCCTGGCAGCTGTGCGCGTGATAAACTCAGCGGCTGTAGCATCCAGACTGCAGCTCCATGTTTTTGTGACAGTTCAACACTGCAAGGTGATGGAGTCTTCCCTTTCCCATAGTGGCATGTAGATAAGTTGCAAGTCTCTGCAGGCCTGAGAAAGACCTCTCTGATGTGCAAAAGGTCAAGGGAGCAATGAGTCCAAGTCTGATCAGTTTGGTGAGTTCTGGCAGCAGGGTCCGCAGCGTCTCTGCGGCTACCACCGCCGCCGCTACTGCTAGGAGCTTTGGTGGTTGTAAACAAGAATCCACAAGAGGATGGTTTGTGATTTTGCATTCATTCATTCATTTTATCATTGTCACTTGTATTTTTGAGTGAGATGGTAATATGGTTTACTGAACTGGACAGAGATTTTCTTCATCCTCAGCCAGCTTACTGTCCTCTGAGTTTCCACTGAGGTTTACAGCAGGGGGTTATGTAAATCACTAAATGATTGACATTCCGTGCAATACACACCCATCTCATAATTTCTCCAAAAATGATCATGGTCATTGATCAGGGATTGATCAAAAACTATACAACCTATCAAAACGTGGAGTAATACAACAATACACATGACTTGTGTCTACTATTTAAAGTTTAAATGGAGTCTCTAGGTGAAAGTATGCCTGAGCAGTAGACGTTTGTTAAACTCCAATGTTTGGTGTTTTTTTCTCTCTCTTTTTTTCGCTCGTCCCATAGACTTCAATGCAAAATTTTTCGCAGTTTTTCGCGACTTACGACTTACGCAACTTAAAATTCATACACTATTGAGAAAAGTAATAGCACACCGATCCCGATCAAGACGCACGTTTTGATATATAATATCTAATAATATAATAATAATATATAATATATTTGACTAGTAGCGAATCAAAATTTGTCCGGAAGATGAAGAAGAAAGACTAGGAAAAAAATCCACAGAATAACAGTAGTGCCCGGGCTTTGCCTCAGCTATATTTCATAGCTGTTGGGACCAGGCGCGTAGGCAGGAGTGGGCCTGGCCGGGCCAGTGCCGCCCAGACGAATCACTGGCCCGCCCGTCCACGTTTCAGAAGAAGAAACTTTTAATTGATTAAATTAAATTAGTTAACCGATCGTTTTCAATGATGTTCGGTGAAATGTAAACAAAGCCGACAGTCATGTAGCGGATCTCTATTTAAAACGTTGGTGCAGCGCACTGAGCACATACGGGAGAGAGGAGGTGAAAAGAGACAATGTTACCTGTTGTATAATAGGCTACTGGACTCAGCATGTAGCACGAGACCAGTGAGTAACGAGTCAAAAAGCTGCAGACAGCCTAACTGATGACTGCCTCATCACTGCTCATGAACGCAGCTCTAACCCTAACCCCGGTGCTTCAGCACAGTGACGCTTTGATAAACACACCAGATTCACGCTGGTTAGTATCTTCCTGTAATTTAGCCGGTCGCTACTGGAGCTTAATTTAAAAAAAAAAAAAAAAGCGCTCATCAGCGAACAGCGGATCCTCCAGGCTACTACAGTTGATCAGCTGGCATGAGGTCAAGGCGTAGCTACAGACCTGTCCCAAGAAGAGTTTAAATCGAACGCAACTGGACTTGATTTTGTCTGGGAAGACGTTTCACCTCTCATCCAAGAGGCTTCATAAGTTCATGTAGCCTACGCGGGGACAGCTCTCCATTCCGATGCACCTCCACTTCGACACCCCGCTGTTCCGAAACACCCTGTTCCGAAACACCGCTGTTCCGACAGCTCACAGGGGCGCGAGGCTGCTGCAGCCGCTGCTGGTGCTGACAGCTGACTGAGGGAGATGCTTTGGTTGGGCTTAGGCAATGAAGAAAGGAGTTGGTTAAGTTTAGTAAAAAGATCAGGTAGAGGCTAGAGAGGCTAGAAGCAGAATGAACGTTAGGCCTTTATGTCATTAATATGAAGTATTTGCTTGTTTTGCAGTTTATTATGCACATGATCCGTTTGACTCCAAAAAGGAAATAAGGATCACTGCGCACTGAGGGTTTCCCCCAGTAGCCTTTTCGAAATAGCTGTGTCTTTAGAAAAAATAGAAAACCCCGCTATTACGATGAATGGAAGTCTATTGTCGGAAAGGCGGGGCTTCGGAAAGGCGGGGTGTAACCAGCCTACGCATCCCAGCCTGGTCAGATGCGTAGGGTACAGGAACTGATGAAGCAAGTCCAGTTGCGTTCGATTTAAACTCTTCTTGGAATACTATGACCTGGACAAATGAGAATATGTACAGGCTTACAGACCTGTCACAGTCACAGGTGCATCTAGGCCTAATTTTTTTAGGACTTCAACCTCAGAGCTCTCTGTCCTCAGACAGTCTCTGAACATCACACAGGGACAATATGGAGCTGCTTGTGTGATTGGTTACTGTATGACTGACTGTTCAGCCGATATCTGCTCTGAGGTGATCAATGCGCAAGTGGTGCGTTCGTGGACCACAGCAGTGTAGGAATTTACATGCACAACAATTATCAACGATCTTAAAAGAATAATGCTCAGAGGGACGACCTTTTGTACAGGTAGCCCAAATTATATTGTTTACATAGGTACGTAGGCTACAGTTAAATACAGTTTATCATCATAGTGGCAGGAAAGATCATTAGGTATCAAATATTGTGTTGGTCAAGAATAAGTTACAAAAAAAAAGAAAGAAAATGATGTGCGCTAGATGCACTGTCCTTCTGAGAAAAGATGGCCCATCCGATTTTGTACTGGCCCACCCAAAATTAAAATTCTGCCTACGCCACTGGTTGGGACCAGTGCCCTGGGCGATTGCCCGGTGCCCTAATGAGGCTGAGATGAGAATCTCTAATTTGTAAGCTTTGAGCAGTAAATTTTTCCTCTGGGCACCATCTATTGGCGTAAAGTAGTAACTGTTTTTGCCCAGCCAGAATCAGATGTGTCTACACAAATAAACCATGGATGTATTATTTTATCGTAATCAGACTATTTCCACATCCACGGAGGAGGAGGTGGAGGGTTAGTTAGCTAACGCTTGGCTACATAACTTTAGCTCGTTACAAACATAATTTACCTGAGATGAAGTGCTCAGCAGAGTCTGGAGTTGTCTGTGGGAGTCCAGTGATCCCTTTTGATGGCAGCGACCCACCTCTGTCTTCTGTCATTGTTTTTAGAGATATTGTAAAACGCAAGTCCTGTATTTACCCATAGCTCTATCACAACCGACCGCACAGCTGATAGACGGCATATTGACAGTGTAGTACTAACGGTATTCTGATGGTCCTAAAGATCGCGCCGTTGAGACGCAGTGACGCCACATGAAACCCATGAATAGTGTGCCAAACTTTACTTTCAAATAAAAATATCAGGGATTCTTCCCAAGATGCGATGTAATTGCAAAACTCCCCAAATCTCAGTGAGTTGGTGTCTCAGCAGGAAGTCCCTGCAGTTTGTGTTCAGCTGTAACCTGGACAGATGAAATATTAAGTAAAGGGGGAGGTAGGGGACGGATGGAAGGAAAGAAGAGGGGGTGATCAACTTACCCCTCTCCTATGGTCAACTTGGCACTTGGTCAACAAAGAGTCACAAGACCACTTTGTTTGAACATGCTATATTTTAAAAACAGTTATGTTTACACTCATTCTGTTAATTTGTAGGAATGCAAAACATCCTGAAATATATGCAGATGTGTTAATTAGCAACAACTATAATTGTCTTAATGTAGTGATCCTGAATACAAAAAGTGGCTCAACTTACCCCACTCTCCCTATGTGCAGCACCCCCACGAAGGAAGGTCAGACAATACATGTAGCCTATGGGGACAACGGCGGTAACAACGGCGCTGAAAAAAAAATGAAAAAAAATAAAGAGGATGTCGCTGCTCTCCAGCCTGTTCACCTTCAGCTCTCCTGCAGCTCCACAGAGGAGCTGTCAGGGGTGCTCTGCTGTTCCTTCGGGCTGGTGTTTGGCTGCACTTTGTATAAAAACAGTTCTACATCGGACGTTCTAACCTCCATATGAGCGCGATCAGCTGAGACAGAGCACACGTGTGTATTTACTGCAAAAAAAAAAAGAAAAAGAAATTGGAGCGATCAATATATATATTTTTTGCCGTTATTTGTGATCTAGCCACCCAAATACACCAATAGCATAGTTCTTACCCTTGAAAGTTCTTCTTTCTTTACTTTTTCATTGCAAACTCTGAGATCAAGTCCTCAAAGTCCAGCTCCCTCACCAGGTCTGACTCAATGGCCATCAGGCACTGTCTTCAGGGAATATGGCCAGAACTGGCACCAATTGCTCTCCCTCAGTTTGCTGTGGTTGTGCTGCCGTGTCTGTCTATTTCGTCGGAGCTAGCTCCAGTAGCTGAGGCTCACTGTTGTCGGTCGATGCTTCAAAGCTAACGTCTTCTTCCTCTTCATTATTCCAAGCTGCTTATTAAGCCCAATTTACACCGGGGGCGTCAGCAACGCGGAACGTCAGCGGCGCGGTCGCCGCTGCCGATAGGTTCCACTCTAATCAATATCAATATTTACACCGGAAGCGCCGCGACACGTCTCAGCAGCGTCTCAGCTGCGTCTCAGCCGCGGCTCTCCGCGCTGCAGCGCTATCAATCAGTAGCACTTCTATTTTTGACGCTGCCGTTGCTAAATCGCGTCAAGCTCAACAGAGCCGATCGCGCCAGACAGGAAGTCAGACACGATGTCAAAGTACAACACTTCCGCCCCCTTTCAAAATAAAACACAACATGCATGTCATCTAACTTCACAACTGTGAAGTGTATGACTTCACAACAACTTAACGTCATGAATGTTACCGGTGTTACCAGGACAACGGTCAATTGATCAACTGTGAATAGATATGAACATGTGAATATATGTTAATAGACGAGCGTTTATGGGACAGGCCGGATCGGGTCGGGTCTGTTGTAGCAGGAATGAAGCACTTGTTTTGTTCATTCACAAAAACCTGTAGAAAATCTAAACAGACCCGGCATCTAGCTAATTGTCCAATTGAGACTCGGCTTTTTTTATTTATTCATGAGAATTTACCGCTACAGTATACATGACAGAGAGACGTAGGCTACTGGAAGGGAGGAGAAAACAGAGGAGAGGAGGGGGCAAATCGCACCCTGATTACAGGCTAGGCTACTACCAGACGTGCTGGGGTCCGAGCTCATTTGGCATATGATTAAGTGTTTACACAGTCTTGCACAAAAAAAAAAGTTTTTTTCAACAGCGACTCCTGCCTCTGTCAGTCAGCCCCTCCTCTCGCTCTCTCTCTCGCATGCAGGCGGACACATACACACACACACACACACACAGGTGCGCTATAGGGACAGGTCGCGCTGGACGACAAAAAGCCAAATGGATAAATACGCTAATGTAGGAGTGTTGAAATTACCGCGACCCCCCCCCCCCCCCCCCCCCGGCTACCGTAGCCGTTCCGCTGCTGTAACGCGTCCGGTGGGGATTGACACCGCGCAGAGGACGGAGCAAAACCGCGCCGCTGACGTTCCGCGTTGCTGACGCGCCAGGTGTAAATTAGGCTTTAGCGGTACCTTTCTTTGGCTGCCTCTTCTTTTTCCTCCTTTTCCTTTTGTTCTTTTGCTTGGCGGCCCCCTCGGTTTATTGCTGCTCTCCATTTTCTGTTAACACTGGTTTAAAATTATTTTCCCTGCTCTACTCGAACATGCAACAACTGATCATGGATTGGTTACAAGCACACACTGTGTAATTCGTTTGTTGAAAAACTGGTCTCGGATCGGTAATGTTGATCGGTCCCGCCCAGATTTATTTTTAGCCAATCAGCAGTCCATTGTGGTCGGCTACCAATCACTACCTTTTGTAAACAACTTTTATTTTATTCTGATTGAATAGTTGGGCAGGAGCACAGAGTGCTGTGTTCAGGGGCTGTAGGAGAAGTGCCAGCCCCTGCGTCGGACGGATTCATTTGCATAAAGTTGAGCTGTGCATCTGCCTCAATGGACCAGCCTCCTCTGCTTGTTACTCTTTGATAGTGAAATAAGCACATTAAAATAAAGTGTAGCTACCTGGGTGGGGATACCTCAACTCTTATAAATTAACTGCGATAACTAGTGTCTTTATACTGTCTTTGAGGTTTCAAAAAGTTAAAATGTTAAGTTAAAGTTCATGAGTTGATAATTAAGCAGGTTTGAAAAGTATATGTGCTTTGGTTCAAAGAAACTGCGTCCGTCTTCTCTTTGGTTCAGAGAAACCGTGTCGAAGTGAGCGCTCGGCTCGTTAAGTCCAGCTATGTTGTGTTTTTGCATAGACACAGTCGGCAAGCAAGGAAACGTCACTTCCGGTTAGGGCCGTGGGGGAAAACAAACCGTTTTCCCCATACACACACATGCAAAAACGCGGCATTTTAAACCTTTGTCAAACGCTTGTTCGCCGTCCTGTCTTAGTTTTAATCACATGTATATGCTGACAAAGAGCTATATTTTTAGAAACTCATCACGATCTGGGTCGATTGTTGCCCGTACATTTTAAAATATTAGGTATTTCACAGTCAGTCATATTTGTCTTCCCTCACGGCTCTGACGCTCTCTTGCTCACCGCCGGCCGGCTCTAGACACTCGGAGACACTGCCTGAATTGTTGTGTATTATTTTGCACCGCAAATAAAGAGCTATATAATAGAAAACTCATCACGATCTGGGTCGATTGTTGTCCGTACATTTTAAAATATAACGTTTTTCACAGCCATCGCCTACACCGAGTCAGCAGGGTCGGCAACTGAGGATATAAAAGTTCAGGTTGTGGTTTTTGAATTTATTTGCGGTGCAAAATAATACACAACAACGACAAATATGACTGACTGTGAAATACCTAATATTTTAAAATGTACGGGCAACAATCGACCCAGATCGTGATGAGTTTCTAAAAATATAGTTCTTTGTCAGCATATACATGTGATTAAAACTAAGACAGGACGTCGAAAAAGCGTTTGACAAAGGTTTAAAATACCGCGTTTTTGCATGTGTGTGTATGGGGGAAACGGTTTGTTTTCCCCCACAGCCCTGACCGGAAGTGACGTTTCCTTGCTTGCCGACTGTGTCTATGCTCACTTCTCATGCTCGGTATAAAAGTGAGCACAGACAGCTAAACAGACTGCTAAATAATATTGTTGGATGCTTTTGCCTTGGGGAATGTTTATCTGTGAGTATAATATGTGAATAGTGTTACATGATAGTGTATTTTTGTAATTAAGACATAATCATGTTTTCGGTAAATATACCTTGCTAGCTTTCAGTCTATGCTAACTCTTTTTTCATTTTTTAAAAATCTGGATGCTAATTGAAGTGTATTCATGCAATGCTACTGCTAAGTAAATTGTGTTTCTGTCATAATTTCAGTTTTACGGAGGAGAAATAGAGGACTATATGTTTCGTTGGCTGACTGTGTAGCTTTGCGCCGCACGCATTGTGAGGGCAGTAAGTTACAGTTAGCTTACATGTTGTGAGCTTGAACAACAGGGCTATGTGCCACTTTACAGTGAAATTACACTTAAAGTTACTTGCCTATTTTTCAATTTATGTTCAATGCAGTTCCACATTCCTCCAGCTGGCTGTTTTTCTTCCAGTTACAGATAGTAGCCTATTGCAAAGTACCCTATGAGTTGAGACACATTAACACCTCTATTCATCTCTGTGCTCGTAACGCCCATCAACATCTGATTTACACGTCGACTGTTAACACATGGTGATTGGCCATTCACGCGGCTTTGTTCTTGGTTTCGGCCAATCAGCTTGTAAGCACATGGCTAATTATCAGCTTTCAACCAATCGCACTGTTTTATTGTGAGTGTGTGAAAGGGAGGGCGACAGAGAATAAAAGAAAAACATCTACGCAGTCAAACAACAAAATGAGCAGTCTATTTCTCCCTTCCTCTGCCCCGTGTCTGTGTTATGCGAGGCTTTGCTCATGTGATTTAGTTTTCGAAATATTGTAGTTTGCAGGCAGCTATTGTCCCCTTTGTATAGTAAGGTCTAAGTTAATTTCGTTAGGATTAGGCTACATTCTTCATTCTGTTCTAAGTTTTTTTTTACAACAATGTATCAATATAATATTGTTTTCGTTTCATTTCGTTAAGTAAACATCAATCAATTTTCTTTGAAACTGCAGCAGCTAAAAACCAGAGCACCAGTTCACTGTAGCGATTTTCACAACACTGTCGCTCCGGATCAGCGACGCTGGTTATTAACTCAACCTTGTCTTATTGTGAATCTGTGAACGCGCACGTATAAAGGGTGGATTCAAGGCAGTAGATAAATCACAAAGCACCTCACGCGTCCATGTGCGCAGCTTCTTATTTCTCCTGTGAGGAAGAAGAGAAAAAAAGGAGCCCGTGGTCCGACCTGACCCAGTTATTTTACGTTTATTTAGAAGTCTGATTAAACTTGCAATGCTAATTATTTACTCATAATTCTGATTACTTTTTAACTGTGGTCAAACAACAGAACCATTGCATTAGACTCGGCACACACACACCCTCCCAAAAAAAACTATTGGCAGAAGTCCGGGTCGTGAGGACCGGCAGCCTGCCTCTCGTATGGATAATCAGCGCGATTAATCCAACGGATTTGATCTGGAAAATATATATAGGCTCATGTGTTTTCATAATGTAGTTATGAAGTGGTTACAGTACAATCACCGCAACTCTGTCCGGAGCTTCTCCACTTTTATTTTCATATACTTGGTAACAGTAACCCGGGTACAAGAACCCCCCTCCC
Source organism: Decapterus maruadsi (assembly GCA_030347415.2). Taxonomy (NCBI): domain Eukaryota; kingdom Metazoa; phylum Chordata; class Actinopteri; order Carangiformes; family Carangidae; genus Decapterus; species Decapterus maruadsi. The sequence continues at coordinate 31,807,865 of CM064896.1, read as the reverse complement.
CAGTCCAGATGCGTTCCGTGGTCCATGGCGATTTTCATACACACACCAGCCTCGCTTTCAATAACACACACGTCTCCTTTGATGTAGTCTGGCCTACCGGAAGTGCTTAGCTGCGATTAGCCTCTGATTGGGCGGAACGAGCCACCCGGCGGAAGTCCCGCCTCCGTGCTGCAGTTTTCACAGTCCGCCCAGTAAAGGGAAACATCAACAAACAACAACAGGAACAGAACCGTGGATGTATTATACATCTGTGTCTTGAATTGAACAGAAGATGAAATGTCCGTCCGCGGTTGCCAACCGCCGTTAAACCGAACAAAAGAATAAATATTTGTCAACGGTTGCCGGCCGTCTTTACACCGCGGACCGAAATCCAGTTTCCAACCGGCAATATTTTGCAAGCGCGCCGTTACTACGGCGTTGCTACGGCGCCGACCAAGGCGATTGTGATTGGTTGAAAAAATTCCAAACGGCCGGAGCGTTTTTTTCTCTTATCGCAGAATCATAGGCGGAGCAGCCAGACTCTCCTTCTTCTTTGGAGGAGAGTCTGGCGAGCGAGACTACCTTTGATGTGAACTGGCACACAGCTTCCTAGTGCCGTGTTATGTCGGACTGGGGCTTGAGGTTTTGACCCGGACTCCTTCCAGTCCAGGCCGGCCAACGGTGTACAGTAGTTGGCTCATTTTAACAGTTTGGAGCTGATGAAACAGAGGACCGAAAAAAGAGAGTGAGACGTACTGTAGCTGCCGTTGTTACATTTTGTCATTGAAAAACTATTATTATAATTATATTGCATTCCCCATTCGTGTTCACTGCTGAGGCGTTTTATCCTGCTCACAGGTGCCACCTGGCGGTTGTTTGGGCGCATTGCAGCTTCTGGTGAAAATACAGGTACTCCTCCCCAAAAAATCCGCCTGACTCTCCTGTGCCTCACGCGTGAATCTCACGTGAAATCCTCCAAATGAAACTAGTACCCACTGTATATAGATATAAATCCACATGTTGATTCCATTAGTTGCATTAAAGCCTTTGGAAACATGACTTTAAATAGTAAAAATGCTTATATTATATCAAAGTCAAGTGCCTCATTAAGCATCCACAAAAGTCTGAGTGACAATAACTTATCATAACTATTAGAAAACCTGGTTTTAAAACAGCTCATTTTGCATTGAGGCATGTATTGAGGCCTCTGGTCAGGACAGTGTGGGCGTGGCAGATAACGCTTATGATTGACAGCTCCCTCGATTTGATTGACAGCTGGCTGCGCTCACTTCAAACAGCAACACGGCAATGGCGACCGTTAAAAAATAAAAAAAAGTCCTCACCGGACTGTGCATCGATCGATGCTAGCTATCTAGCTAACTAGACTATGACCAGCTTTCGTTTGGGAGCGATATAACCGTCTTTGGCCGTTGTCGCACAGGAAAAAATGCTTTTAACCGTCACTCACGTGTGAGTGTGTGAGCGCGACGAGGGGCTGACTGACACAGACACGTTGCGCTAGAATGCTAATTAATGCTAATCGCTAATGTACTCTACACCCTACACACCATGCTCGACACACATGCACGCCACCACCGCCACCCCCCTCTCCAAAAAAAACGGCTGGGTGTAGAGAGGAGTTGTGAGGAGTTGTGATGAGTTGTGGGCACACAACACAACACAACAGGCAGACAGAGACAGACACGGCAGGTCGAGCTAGAACGCTAATAAATGCTAAAAGCTAATCGCCGATTAACCGACCCCCCCCCCAAAAAGGAGCTGTAGAGAGGAGCTGTGAGGAGCTGAGAGGAGTTGTGAGGAGCTGTCATGGGAGCTGTGGGCAGAGTGACTGACATGGCTCTAGTTGTGAGGACTTCAGGAGTGGAGGAGCAGCGATGTGTAGATAGATTGTAATCACAAAATGCTATAGGGGTGAGTTGGCTCAGACTCAAAGAGGCAGATCGAGCGGGAGCAGAACGGTTTTGTTAACTGCCACAGGGGGGCGGGGTGACAAAACTGACGTGGATGATTATGATTGGTATGGATTTATAACGTCATAAATCAGAGAGATAACTCCGCCCAATTTAAACCCAATTTTCAACGGTTAAAAAGACAAATATTTCGAATTTGGATGATAACTGATTTCTCATATTTTTACATGTTAAATAGTATCTACATAAGACCCTAAATTACATAGTTAGAAGACTTTTGTGGATTTGGGTTTCCAAAGGCTTTAAATAGCGGTTATTGTGGTTATTTATTGCATCTAAATGTGTCTGGAACTGTGGAAACCTGTCTGTGAGGTCTTGGTGACGTGTGTGCACTGCCTGCAAGTGAACCAATCTACCAATCAACCACTCAGCCAGCTGCGCTTCACCTTGCGCCAAGAGTAGACCTGGTTTGAGGTGGCTAGCTTTCAGCACAACCTCGGCGGGACGTTTTCGCAAGCTCAATCTGTGACACCTCCCCCTGCTGCGCTGCCACACCCATCTCAACACAGCACGATCTACCAATCTGCCAGACTGACCCTGCGCCAGGCTGCGCTGGTCCAAACTTGCATTACACCGGCTGTGTTGCCTTGCACGACCTGCGCCACGAAACTAGGGCCCTATAAGCTGATTCCTTGATAACTACTGCATAAGCTATTTTCACTGTATTTTGATTGGTTTTACCTTTGCCACAGTCTATGGTTGTGGCTTATTACACGTGCATTGCGTCACTTGGTAGCGGATTCCACGGTTGCGTGTGTACGGAGTATTTTTATTAAACCACTCGTGTGGACGCGGAACAAACTTAGGTTTCAAAGATACCTGGGCTCGTGTGGACTAGGCCCTAGTGTCCACCTTTACATAACTAGGCATGCGCATCTTCAGCTATTTGAGGATGGCCACCAAGACAGCCAGCATCATTAAAAGGGGAGCATACGTCAGTCCGACTGCCCCAAAGTCCGACAGCTCATTTCTCCGACTACCCATTCTACAGCGTTAAGGTTAGGTTTAGGGCAAGGTTAAGAGTTAGGGCTTCTTAAGTCGGAGAAATGGGTAGTCGGACAGACGCCACGCGCCCCATTAAAAAGGGACACCAGGGCCTGTTCTTTTCAAGGGCCCTGTTGCCCTGATCTCCTAGAGAGCATACTAACATCCTGCATCACTGTTTGGAAGTGTTCTGTTGCTGACAGGGAGACGTTGCAATGAATGGTCAGATCTGCACAAAAAACAGCCAACAGCAGCCTCCCCTCGCTGGAGGTGACATCATCCAGGTCAGAGGTCAGTAGGTCAACCTAGAGGAGCAGGATGTTGCTAACATGCCACCACAGGCTCGGAGGGGAATAACACTAGTGTATCATCACAAAATATTGGCGAAATGAATGAGTTTTGCGGCGGATAATGTGTTATTTAGAGGCTGCATTGGGTGCCCCGTGTACTCGCATTATACGGATATACGCGCCGCTCGATTGGGGCTAATTTCGTCAAAACGACTCCAAATGACACCAAAGTTGTCTGGGTGAGTAAATGATCGTATTTGATGCTAGAAATAAGGTCCAGGTTGTAAAAAACGAAAGTTATCCTTTAAAACCAGCTGTCAGGACTTCTGTGACTTTGTGATGTCACAGAATAATTCATATAGTTCAACTACTCACAGAATAATTCTACTCAGTAAACGTAAATATAAAGTATAAGGATAAAGTGCTTAAGGCAGTGAGCACATCCTGAAGATGATGTTGCGCTTCTGCACCTACTGACATAAATGTCCTCTCAGGTTGTAAAAAACGAAAGTTGTCCTTTAAGGCTCAGTTTCTGAATACAGGCTTCTCTGTGGACTGAAACTTTAATGATTTAATATAAAACCTGTATTTGCTTCGTAATCACACCACACATGGACATCTACCTTAATGCGGTATGCGGCTTTAATCGAAACATCTACCTTTATACTGTATGGAACTGATACTGAAGCTGTAATACTTCTTTGCTGCCTTACTGCTCGATATTGGCAATGAACACCTGCCCCTGCCTCCCCCTTTTCATCTTCCCCCTCGAATAGACCTCATTTCTTGGTTGTCCATTTTTATTCCTGACTTTTCTAGGTCACCATTACAGCTCGGATACACAGCAGAGACTCCACTCTTTGTCTCCTTGTCCTGCCCTCTGTCTCTACAGCTCATGCCTGTGTATATCTCTGCGTCATTCTTAATTGTAGTAGTGTCTTATTGTGTCTCTTTTCATATTTGTGTGTGCGTGCGTGTGTAAATATTTGTATAGGCATTGGAAGACATTGGCTTTCACTAATTTGTGTAATATAACCTAACATATGCATGAACACACCCAGAAAAAAGGCTCCAAAGGTTGAAAATTATTATTATTATTATTATTATTATTCATACAGTGATGATTGTCTCAGTAGGAATAAGTTAATATGAAGTGGTGATGATGGGGACAACTCTCAATTCCGAAACACCTCCATTCTGACACACTGCTGTTCTGAAAAAACCCCATTCCGAAACATCACTATTCTGAACGTTCCCCCGAAACACTGCTGTTCCGATATAGGTACCAAATGTGTCCGAGCCCGCGACTGGCGAAGACGTGGCACATCGTGATTGGTCGTGGTGGTGTAATGCAATTACTTGGATGCTACCGTGGATGGTGGCGGAGTTAGTAACTTCGGCCCATAGTAAATATTGGACTCATTTGTCACAAACCACATCTATTCTAAACAGTTTGACATGAAAATTGCAATTTTCAGACGGACAATTCAGGAGAAAATGAAGTTTGTTCAAGACCTGTCTCTGGCTCAACAACACACTCTCGCAAGATTTGGCACAGGTCTCCCAGGCAACCTCAAACAAACGTTCATAAATGCCCGCGCTAATTACAGTATTTTAATCATTTTCGTCAATGCTAGTTGTGTAAATGTGACCCGTCACGGAAACGAGAGACACAAGTCGGCAAAGCCGAATCCGAGAAATCAGCACAAATGTGTTTTTTTCTCAAAATTACTCGTTTTCGTTTTTTTTTTGCAGAAAGTGCAAGTTGAAGTCATGTAGAAGCCACTCAGTGGTTCAAATAATACTTTTGGTTGATTTAAAAATATACATTTTGTGTTTTAAATCGGCTTGTTTTTTGCCTCTCTCTCTCTCTCTGGTGTGGGATGTGTGTGCGCTGACCTATTTTACATACCGGACATTTCATTGGACAACAGGCCTGCTTTGTTCTTGCTCCGCCAAACAGCTGCCTGTTGGAGGCAAACAGCATGGCTACTTATGCAGAGCAGCAGCAAAGCAAACTCAACCATGTGTAAACTGAGCTCGCTTCGTAGTACAGACATCTCATTGAATCAACATGGACAACACGCAGAGGGCCTGATCTACTAAAGGTTTGCTTGTACTAAAACGTGTGCAAACATGATGTCACCCGCAAAAAAATGTGCCAGCTGATCTACTAACCGGGTGCACTGAGGATTGCGTCTCTCAAACGGGCAAAAAAGCATGCGTGATGTATTTAGCGCGTCGGCCTTGATGAATATGCAAATATGGGCGTTTCTGCCAGAACGTGCAAAATATTGGGAGGAGAAGATGCAAATAGATTAATTTAGCACACGCAGCATGATTTATCAAACCTGAAACAGATTGCGGTCGAAGTTTTTGCGTTTTTATTTAGTACGTTTGAAAGGCAAGTTATCTGACGCGACTTTTTTTCTTTTATTGATTTAATACCTGCCAGGTCAAAAGCTCTTACATCTCTGCATTTCCTCGCATCGGGGACATCCCAGCAAACTAGTGGCAGTTTTTTTTCACGTGTTTAAAGTCATTTAAGCGCCGTTACGCAGGTCACACGTCTCTCCTCCTGTGCGCTCCTCTCCTCCCTCTGGAGTATGCGGCTGCCCAGCTGCGGGTCCGAGACTGAGACGTCAGTCACTTCTGTCTTCACCCCGTCCTTGATTCCTCTGGTCATTGTGTCCTCAGTGTCCCACCTGAGTTCTCTATTAATCCATCGGATCAAATTCTATGTGTCCATCCAGCTCTCTGTCCACCGCGGAAACCATTACCATGCGCAAACCCTCATTTAAATACTGTGGAGTGCGTGTGCTGTCATTTAGCGTGTTACTCTTAGTAGATCACCTGTTGTTCATGCGCTAACCACACACGCAAAATTTTACCAGGAGCACTCAATTTAGCGCCCCTTATCTGAGATCTTAGTAGATCAGGCCCAGAGAGTAGCAGACGAGCTGAACCGTGGCTGTTATAGCGAAAATGCCTCCTCTGCACAAGCCAACCTCACATCTGATTCTGAGGACGAGTGCAGTGACGACGAAGACGACTGCAATGACAACGAACTGGATTATATCATTATATTAGGGACATCCCTAGTCTAGAGCTGACTTTAGCCGAAGATGATGAAGAATCTATTGGCCTCACAGCTCAAGAGCTGGACCGCCGGATATCAGACGCTATTTCTGTAGTAACATTTGAAGGGGAAGAAAACGTGCCCGGACAACTGTTTCCAACTTGTGTCTCTCGTTTCCGTGACCGGTCACAAATGTTTAATATCGTAAGAAAATATACTATAAATAGCTCACTTTCGTCTACCTACAACTTTTATAAATCCCCACGACCAATCACGATGTGCCACGTCATCGCCAGTCGTGGCCCCCGGACAGATCTGGCAGCCCGGACACATTTGGTCCCTACACTAGCGTGAGCCCACTTCATGGGCGTGAGCCTGCTGCAGGCTCACGCAGCAGGCTAATTAACTGCAAAACAAGCAAATAGTCTACTTCATATTAATAACATGCTAGCCTGTCTAGCCTCTACCTGGTCTTTTTACTAAACATAAGCAACTCGTTTCTTCATTGCCCAAGCTATTTGCTTGTTTTGCAGTTAATTATGCATATGATCCATTTGACACCAAAAAGGAAAAAAGGATCAATGTGCAGCCTCCATTTCCTTTCTGATTGATCAGAGTGGGGGGGGGGGGTATCGGAATGGAGGGTTTTCCCCAACAGCCTTTTCTTTTTTTTTAAAGTATATTTTTTTGGCGTTTTATGCCTTTATTTGATAGATTAGTAGAGATAGACAGGAAAGGGGGAGGCAGAGAGAGGGGAATGACATGCAGGAAAGGTCTGCCCGATGCGGGACGCGAACCAGGGACGCCTGCGTCTGCATATACATGGGGCGGCTGCCTTAACCACTGCGCCACGCACCACCCCCCAACAGCCTTTTCAGAATAGCAGGTCTTTACAAAAAATAGGAAACTCGCTATTACAGTAGGTACTACTTCATTGTGGCCGACTTCACGCAAGATTCTCGCGTGAATCACGCGGCTTTTTAGCAGAGGATTAATTGTGCTTTTATGAGAAGCAGCAATGTGCCGAAACAACCGCCAGGTGGCATCAGTGAGCAGGAGGACGAGTCGACAACATGCAGCAGCAGGGAGCAGTGACCACGAACGGCAATGGACAGTTTCCTGATTTATGTTTCTGTTTGTTGTTGCTTCAATACAATAATGTAGCTAATAATAACACTTAACCGGCTTTACACCTCATTCCAACTCTTTCCTTCAGCCTGTCGCTACAGGGTCCCTCTAGCAAGGACAGACTTACTATACTATCAGGCCTATTACAAACCGTATTTTGAATTTATCTGTGATATTCCCATTTTATGTTAATCCGTTTTCGTTTTGCTTGTATGTTTAACTGTGGTCTTTTTTTATGTGCACACGTCGGCGCCAGATTCATTTTAGAGGTGGGGGGGCCATGGAGGTTGGGTTGTTACGGGACATAGGTTTACACATTCACTGTTGGTGGCGTGCAATAGTCATATTGTAGCGTCCGGCTCCCAGACCGTCATGTAACTTATCAAAAAAATAACAACAAAAAAAAGCTGTGTACTCAGTCTGGTTGCAGGTTTGAGCAAATAGAATGTTGTGAATACAACTCGCCGGACTCACAAGCGTTAGATGTTAATGTGTCTCCGCTCATACTTTGCAATGAGGGTTTGAATCTCAGTTTAGGTTGTAGGCTATGTTAATGTGTTTTCTTTTCCCATAGTTTCAAATAAAATGGATTGATTGATTTTTTTTTCCTTAACGAAATGAAACAAAAACAATATTATATTAATGTTGTAAGTTTAGAAAATATAATCCAGGGAAAAAAGGCTTACAGACGTGGACCAAAACAGCTCAGTAACAGTTAGCACAACACATCTTATGAACGCGATGTAAAGTAACTTTATTTTATTTAAAGCCTAATTTTTAAATACAGCCTCTAAAACTAGAATGAAAATTATTTTACTATATTCCACCCACTCGGCTCTATTGAAAGTAATGATCGTAATAGACATTATCAATGACCAATAGGTGTGCTTGTAGCTGTGACGACAGCTGGACACAATGTAACACATTTGCGACACATTAGCATCCTCTTTATCTCTGACCAATGGGTGTTTGTGGATACTTCATTCATTGTCAGACAAAAGTCCTGCTCCACCCTCCCCCTCACAGTACTTCACAGCTGTTTGCTCTGAACAGAAAAACCGGTTCCTGTAGCTCTCCTAACACTCCAAGAACTCCAAGACACACCAGACGCACAGAGCCATGCAGAGGCTAAAACACAGATTGAGACCATGATGTTTAGTTTTTTTTTTTAATTTTCATTTCGTTTGGATTTTTGTGCATATTACTGAGCCGTTTTGGTCCATGTTTTTGATTTTCATGATTTTCATACACACGCCAAGTCTCGCTTTCAATAAAACACACTCGCATTCTATGAAAACAATATAAAACACAAATTTAAAAAATGACAGTTTACGGTTTTGATAAACTTCGTTTTAAAAGCGCAATGTTCAGCTGTCTGAAATTAAAAGCAGCCTCCTCTTGTTAATTTGCAGCAACTGTTGCTTCAGGCTGTGATCAGCTTTTTTGTATCGCTCGTCTTTCCATTAAAACAACCTGCTGCTCTTGGCTGAAATCGGCCCGTTGTTGCTCAAGTAGTCCTATCAAAATCAACATCTAATGTGTCCCTTCAAATTGTGTGTGTAGCAGCTGCTGACAGATATGCTCCGCTCGTGAGTCCAGTCGCATCGGGTCCAGGTCCAGGCTGCTGGCACGGACGAAGCAGTTTAGAAACTGTTTAAACGAGCGGTCGTCGGCTCTGAGCGGATTGTTACATTCACAAGAACTTACAGAAAATAGATAGGAGACAATTTGCTCAAACTCGGAGCCAGACCCAGCCAGGCTACAGGAGAGATCACAAATATGGAGGGGTTCAAGACCCCCCATGAGAACCACTGATCCTGTTGTACGTACTGTAACCACTGTGAAACAATAAACAACATTGATGTGATTGAACGGCAGCATTGAGCGGTCCCTCTCTCCATTTTCTCTCTAGCTCTCTCGACCACAGCTGGAGGTGAAGCAGCCTGTGGCCTGAGAACAGCGCCACTCTCCATTGCAGCTACGTTGTGGTCAAACGCGTAATTATTTTGAGCTGCATCTCAGTACGATGCTTCCACCTAGTGGCTACAATGTGACCTACAATTTCACGCAACCGCGTAAATCACGTATTGCGCGAGTGAAATGGCCACTTTGAAGTAGTACCTACTGTATGCAAACCATATAAAACACAAATTTAAAAAATGACAGTCTGCTATAGTTTTTCCGTTTGGATAAGCTTCGTTTTTAAAAGCGCAATGTTCAGCTGTCAGAAATTAAAAGCAGCCTCGTCTTGTTAATTTGCAGCAACACTAGCTGCGTTTCCATTACAGATTTTTGCAAAATAAAAGCGATATTTCTGAAACTTCGAAAAAGTGCAATTGCTATTTGCGGGTGTTTCCATTGAAAGGTGGCTACAATGTGACCTGCAGTTTCACGCAACGCGTGAATCACGCTTTGCATGAGGGAAACGTCCAAATGAAACTAGTACCTACTGTAGCTGTTCTTCACTTTCTGAACACTTTCTGTCGCTGTCTGCCAGCAGAGGCAACAAATCCAGTGAGGTCACAGACTGTCAACTGAAAAGATGGCCACGCCCTAGCTAAAAAATGCAAAATTGAACTTCTCTTTTATTTTACATGTTTATGAGTTGGTAGACCGTTCCATTTAATTAATTGGCTGTTGCATGTTCTCTTTTAAGCAGAATTCAGACTGAAGGCAGAAACAGATTCCACTTTACTGCTGTGTGACACGTAATTACATTTTTTTTGTTAGATATTAGTAGGATGTATTGCTTTTACTGTACTTGACCTAGATAATGTATTATTGTCTTGGAAACGGTTCTATCAGTATAATGTAATATTAGCACCTGGTGTTTCTACTAATCCACAATTATCCTTCGCCAGGCTGTCTGCATTCTGGTGGGTGACGTATGGTGTTGTTTTAATTACATATGTTACTGGTTCAAAATTGCGGACTTCTCGCGTGATTCACACGAGACGGCACAAGCGTCAGGCATTTTTTTCTTTGGTGAGACAAAGAGGTTTTAATGAAAAGCCGCATGGTGCCAAAACAACCACCAGGTGGCACCTGTGAGAACGGAGGACGACAGGCGGATGAATCAGTGATCTGTGCAGTAATCCACTGCTTAAACTCTAGGATATTTAACTAGAACTAAACACTGTATACCCTGCCTAAATCACAGAAACTATTGTAATATGATAAAGCCTGGCTTGCTTTATGACTTGATTATGTATCACAAATTATTAAGGTCTTCTGCACAGGGCAAAGATGATATAAAACTAAGTAACACACGCGGCTGTATGGGACAGGCTTTTACAAACCGCTCATAGGAGAAATGAGGTGCGCTGCGCTCACGGACACGTCGGTGCTCTGTTTGTGATGAATTCCTTGAATCTGTCCTTTATACGTGCGCGTTCAGATTCACAATAAGATGAGTTACTGAGTTCATAACCAGCGTCGTGGTACTGATCGAGAGTGACAGTGTTGTGAAAATCGCTACAGTGAACTTGTGCTCTGGTTTTTAGCTGCTCTGCAATGTCATTGTTTCAAAGAAAATGGATTGATTCATTTTAACTTAACGAAATGAAACGAAAACAATATTATATTGATACATTGTTGTAAAAAAAATTCCACAAGAAATGAAAATGAACTAAATAAATAATGAAATTAACTTAGACCTCAAAAGGGGACAATTGCTGCCTGCAAACTACAATATTTTGAAAACTAAACCACATGAGCAAAGCCTCGCATAACACAGAAACTGGGCAGCGGGAGACACAGACTGCTCATTTTGTTGTTTGACTGCGTAGATGTTTTTCTTTTATTCTCTATTTATTTATTCTCTATTCACACACTCACAATAAAACAGTGGGATTGGTTGAAAGCTGATAATTAGCCATGTGCTTACAAGCTGATTGGCCGAAACCAAGAACAAAGCCGCGTGAATGGCCAATCATCATGTGTTAACAGTCAACATAGATGTTGCAGGCGTTACCAGCGCGGAGATGAATAGAGGTGTTAAAGTGTCTCAGCTCATCGATACTTTGCATCTAGGCTACTGTCTGTAACTGGTAGAAAAACAGCCAGCTGGAAGACTGTGTTGCTGTAGGCTGCAGTACATGTTAATAAAAAGGCAAAAGGTTGGGTTTACAGTAAATTAATATTTCCCACAACAAAATGAGTCTTTAGACCAAATAACTGACTCATGCTGATTTTCTGTAGCTTTATTTAAAATATTCAGCAGCTTTACATTACAGTCACCAGCACACAAACATTGTTGAGTGGGTGAAAGCTGAGCAAACCATACCGAATAAATAAATTGCTATGAACATTACAGTAACTTAATGCTCAGAAAAACTTCTCACCAGCAGCCTGCCATTCTTGTGACCAATGGGTGTTTGTGGATACTTCACTCTGTCAGACAAAAGTCCTGCCCCCTCCCCCCACAGTACTTCACAGCTGTTTGCTTTGAACAGAAAAAGCGGTTCTTAACAGTAGCTCACAATTCAGTTCGTGGGCTAAGTGAAGAAATGTTGTTGTGTTTAAGGGGAGCTAAACATAAAGCCTCGATTCAAAACTCCAAGACACACGCGCCAGACGCACAGAGCCATGCATAAAAAAATCAATCAATCCATTTTCTTTGAAACAGTGAGATTGCAGAGCAGCTAAAAACCAGATCAGCGGTACCACGACGCTGGTTATTAACTCAGTGGCTTGTTGTCTTATTGTGAATCTGTGAACGCACACGTATAAAGGGCAGATTCAAGGCAGCAGATAAATCACAAACAGAGCACCGACGTGTCAGAGAGAAGCAATGTGAGCGCAGCGCACCTCATTTCACACACACCCTCCAAAAAAAAAGTCTGGGCCGTGAGAACCGGCAGCCTGCCTCTCGTGTGGTTAATCAGCGCGATTAATCCAACGGGTTTAATCTGGAAAATATATATATAGACTCATGTGTTTTCATAATGTAGTCATGAAGTGGATGCAGTACAATCACCGCAACTCTGTCCGGAGCTTCTCCACTTTTATTTCCGTATACTTGGTAACAGTAATCCGGGTATGAGAAGGAGCCCCCCCCCCCTTGTCCAGATGCGTTCTGTGGTAGATGGCGATTTTCATACACACACCAGCCTCGCTTTCAATAAAACACACACACGCCTCCTTTGATGTGAACTGACACAGAGCATGAAGCTGGGTTGATAACCAGCTCCGTGTTAACCCGGACCGGGGCTTGAGGTTTTGACCTGGACTCCTTTCAGTCCAGGCCGGCCAGAAATCATCCAGCTGCACTCTCATACATGGTGCGGATAGAGAAATCTGCGGCTCATTTTAAAAACTTGGAGCTGACGAGACAGAGGACCGAAAAAAAGAGAGTGAGACGCAGGGGTGAAAGTAGGCCGGTACGGTCCGGTACTGCGTACCACTAAAAGATTCAGAGGCGGTACTCAGTACCAGGAAGATCATGAGAGAGAGGCTGCCTGCACCGAGTCAGAAAATAGATCAATAGAAATACAGTATATACCTAGTCTTAAAAACTGCTTTGTCTGTTAATAAAAACTAATTTTGGTAACCCTTTAATTTCCAGGCCGTTAATTACGTCATAATATCAAGAAATTACCGAGTAATAAAAATTAATTGCATAGTAATGCCAAGGAATAGCCTAGAAATAACGGTCAGTTTCATAGTAATGTTGAGAAATATGCAGGAAATAACGTTTAATTGTGGAGAAATAGCCCAGTAATAATGGTCAATTGTGTAGTGATGTTCAGAAATATAGCCCAGAAATAACAAGTAATTGCATGGTAATGTCAAGAAATATAGCAAAGAAACGGCAGTCTAGTAAAATAGACAAGTTGTAGTAGTAGAATTACTGCTAAGTATTGGGTAATTACAGAGTAAATAGCCTGTCGTTTCCATGATATAGTCAAGTTCTTTCAGTGTGATGAACCTGATGTAATTGTCATTTCCACGGTCTTACCTTATGGTTAGCTGCAATATCTGTATCCCAAAAGCAAATGATAGATCTGGAAATATCACCGTAATTAACCCATAATTACCTTTCTGCTGCCTGCAAAGTGTAGTGGACTTTGTTCCTTAGAAACGTATGGGTAGTTTCAGCCTAACTAACATGGTTATGAGAACTTCCACTGTTATAGTCTTGCCCAGTGGAAATGTCACTGTAGTTAACCCATAATTACCTTTCCACTGCCTGTAAAGTGTAGTGGGCTTTGTTCCTAAGAAACGTATGGGTAGTTTCAGTATAACTAACACGGTTATGAGAATTTCCACTGTGGAAATATCATCGTAGTTAACCCATAATTACCTTTCCACTGCCTGTAAAGTGTAGTGAGCATTGTTCCTTAGAAACGTATGGTAATTTCAGCATAACTATGAGAACTTCCACCGTAATAGTCTTGCCCAGTAGAAATGTCACCGTAGTTAACCCATAATTACCTTTCCACTGCCTGTAAAGTGTAGTGGGCTTTGTTCCTTAGAAACGTATGGTAATTTCAGCATAACTATGAGAACTTCCACCGTAATAGTCTTGCCCAGTAGAAATGTCACCGTAGTTAACCCATAATTACCTTTCTGCTGCCTGCAAAGTGTAGTGGGCTTTGTTCCTAAGAAACGTATGGGTAGTTTCAACATAACTAACACGGTAATAAGATCTTACACTGTAGTAGTCTTCAAATCAATCAGGATCAAATGTGTAAACATTTTCCAACAAAGATAAGCTACGTACCATGAAATGTCACAACATGAACTCTTTTGGGAACAGACACAATTTCCAAATGATGGAGGAGATAATTACCTTCACATTTTATATCAAGTGTACAATATTCCTGCTATAACCTATCTACCTTTTTCTGAACTTCATAGAAGAAATGCAAAGTAGGGTACATGAATGGAATGTTGTCCTGTTAAATCTCAAAACTCATATTCACATGTTCCCATGAAGAAAATACAATGAAGCTGTTTTCAGTTGTTTTTAATAGTAAATAAATAAATGTTAGCGTATTGGCACATTCCCAGTAGAGTTATTCCGTTTCCGATACCAGTGTTGGAAATGCCTCTGATACCACTGAAAATGTTGGCATCGGTATCAGCAGTAGGCTACTGGAGTCCAGGTGTAGCCGGCCCGGGATGGTCTGCAGGCCCCCACTACTGCGTTTAGTTGTGTTCTGTGCACAACAACACGGGACGCAGGGCTGGGTTCACACTCAGGTTTATTCCTGTATTTTGGCGACATAAAAAAAGGGTGTGAATTAAAAGGTTATCTTCTCCCTGAAAGTCATTTCTCAATCAGAAACAACGCAGACACATCTAAGTACTCCTTTTCTCCCTTTAAATTGGCATAAGAAAAATAAGTGAAAATAAAACACATCCACTTTAATTTTATTCACATCAGCAAAAACATTACACTCGATGTGCATAATGTTCAGAAATATTGCACTATTATTCATTTCAATTTACTCTGATAAGCTTAACCACTGTTTTCGTTCAGCACAGGGAAAAACAAGGGAAATAGCACCAGAGCAGCTAAAAACACATTTCTCACCGTTGCTCTGTGTATCATGGCAACACACGCCGATGTCGGTCTCGCAGCAGCTCTCCAGATGAAAGGCGATGCGGTTAGCCTGTAAAGCACAGAGCTAGCATTAGCATTGATGACGGCAAGCGTCAACAAGCTGTTCTTTTTCATTGGATAATTGACTCGTCTTACCGACGTAACTCTCCTTCGTTCAGTCACTTGGCTCCGGATCTCCACTGGGTAAGTGCTCCGACTCTCTTTTCCTTTTTCACAGGTAAACTCCGGGGTTTTCTCCTGTTTTTTCCTCTTCCTCTTAGCATGCAGCTGCCATTGCTTCTCTGGCTGACATCCATGGCTGAGATCCGACAGGAAGAGCAACGCAGTCTCACCTCTCCTCCGAGCCGATAGGCTCAGCATGACCTGCAAAGCCTCTGATTGGCTGCTGAGGACTAGGTACCCCTCGTGGGACCATGTGAACTGAGTGGTCCTGTAGGAAAACTAAAACTTTGACTATGCAAAAAAGATAATGAAAATAAACAGTCTCTCTTCTTTTACTGTACTGAATTAACTGTGTGTTTTTTACTCCTGGTTACATAAACACCAAAATGTGAGTTTACTTTTTCTGTTTATCTTTGGGTTATGAATACAACATAATTTCAATTATTATTATCATAATTATAATTATATTCTAGCTGCATGTTGTATTTATAACCCACAGATAAACACATGTGGTATCGGATCGGTACCTGTGTCAAGGTGTTAGAAAGCCCATGTTGTTTAGGTGTTGTTCAGTGAACCAACTACCATTCAGTTATATTGAGTTTTCATGCTAGTTTACATATTTCCCACGCTCTTGAATGCATCATAGTTATTCCGACGCTCACGAACGCACCGCACCTGTCTGTGAGATGCCGTAGCTGTAAGGTTACTTTTCTCCTCCTGATGCAGCGGTAGACAGCTTGTGATTACCTTTGCCTGTAGCATACCCAAGCTTCACCTGTACATCCTGGGTTTATTGTGTGTACATGCCAGAGGTGAGTTTACATGATGTTTCAAAGTCGGAGTTGAAAGCTACATTATGTTAATGTGCATTGTTTACCTGCTAATGACATGCTTATGATCTGTGATCATGATCTGTGATATGGACCTGAAATGGTCTGAAATAAAATTTATATATGCTAAGTTGCTGCTACCTACGTCCAGCTAAGTCCAGCTAACTAGCTAATTAGCTTCTCACTGTGTTTATGTTACGTGAGGTGACTGTTTACAGCATAAATCATGTTTAATTATTACAGTCCTTTATATCTGAGTTATGTTATTATGTACATTACATGGGGTGTTTTGTACTGATGTTTACTTTGTATCTTTATTTATTACAGAACCACAATTAAATCCACTAAACCGGACGCCTCCGCGTCTTCTAACCAAGACCCATACCATACACCTTGCCACTCTAAATTATCCAGCTAATTCCCGGAGAATCCCACCTTTCTCCTTTTTACAAGGAAACAACACATTTTTCTTATTAATTTAATCAAAATCCATCAGATGATGTGTGTTAAGTTCTTTTCTTTTTTTTAATTAATCAAATTTTTAAATTGTTAATATAATCCAATTGTTGTGGTTTTATTTTTGTATTTTTTTGTATGTGTGTGGTTGCTCAGCCTCCATTGTTATGTTAGAGATTTTTACCTGTGTGTTTTACCATGTGAAGAGATGTGATAGTTTTTTGGGAGAAATATAGTGCTGCATTTGTCAGTCTGCACTGTTTCTGATTGAGAAATGACTTTCATGGAGAAGATAACCTTTTAATTCACATCCTTTTGTTTTATGTCACATCATACAGGAATAAACCTGAGTGTGAACCCAGCCCTGCGTCCCTTGTTATTGTGCACAGAACACAAGGCAGCAGTGGGGGCCTGCGACCGTCCTGGCTACACCAGGACACCAGAAGCCTACTGCTGATACCGATGCCAACATTTTCAGTGGTATCGGAGGCATTTCCAATACTGGTATCGGAAACGGAATAACTCTACTGGGCATGTTCCTGTACGCTAACATAAGCAGGGAAATTATTAAAAACAACTGAAAACAGCTTCATTGTATTTTTTTCATGGGAACATGTGAATATGAGTTTTGAGATTTAACAGGACAACATTCCATTCATGTACTTTGCATTTCTTCTATGAAGTTCAGAAAAAGGTGGATAGGTTATAGCAGGAATATTGTACACTTGATATAAAATGTGAAGGTAATTATCTCCTCCATCATTTGGAAATTGTGTCTGTTCCCAAAAGAGTTCATGTTGTGACATTTCATGGTACGTAGCTTATCTTTGTTGGAAAATGTTTACACATTTGATCCTGATTGATTTGAAGACTACTACAGTGTAAGATCTTACCGTGTTAGTTATGTTGAAACTACCCATACGTTTCTTAGGAACAAAGCCCACTACACTTTGCAGGCAGCAGAAAGGTAATTATGGGTTAACTACGGTGACGTTTCTACTGGGCAAGACTATTACGGTGGAAGTTCTCATAGTTATGCTGAAATTACCATACGTTTCTAAGGAACAATGCTCACTACACTTTACAGGCAGTGGAAAGGTAATTATGGGTTAACTACGGCGATATTTCCACAGTGGAAGTTCTCATAACCGTGTTAGTTATACTGAAACTACCCATACGTTTCTTAGGAACAAAGCCCACTACACTTTACAGGCAGTGGAAAGGTAATTATGGGTTAACTACAGTGACATTTCCACTGGGCAAGACTATAACAGTGGAAGTTCTCATAACCATGTTAGTTAGGCTGAAACTACCCATACGTTTCTAAGGAACAAAGTCCACTACACTTTGCAGGCAGCAGAAAGGTAATTATGGGTTAATTACGGTGATATTTCCAGATCTACCATTTGCTTTTGGGATACAGATATTGCAGCTAACCATAAGGTAAGACCGTGGAAATGACAATTACATCAGGTTCATCACACTGAAAGAACTTGACTATATCATGGAAACGACAGGCTATTTACTCTGTAATTACCCAATACTTAGCAGTAATTCTACTACTACAACTTGTCTATTTTACTAGACTGCCGTTTCTTTGCTATATTTCTTGACATTACCATGCAATTACTTGTTATTTCTGGGCTATATTTCTGAACATCACTACACAATTGACCATTATTACTGGGCTATTTCTCCACAATTAAACGTTATTTCCTGCATATTTCTCAACATTACCATGAAATTGACCGTTATTTCTAGGCTATTCCTTGGCATTACTATGCAATTAATTTTTATTACTCGGTAATTTCTTGATATTATGACGTAATTAACGGCCTGGAAATTAAAGGGTTACCCTAATTTTAATTAATTCCGAATTGTTCCGAACTGTCCGCTGCAGGGCCGGTTTTAGCTATGGACAATGTGGGCGACCGCTGCAGGGCGCAATCTTTGTGAGGGCGCACGAGCGCGCTCAAAAAAAAAAAAGGAAAAAAAAACGTCTCAAGTTAGTGGAATGAGCGCTGGGGCGCTCCTTTGTCACCTTGCTGCTGAGAGTCATTGGCCTAGGTTGTGTGTGTATCAGTAGAGGGGAGGGGGCGCGGGGGGGATCACTTTGCGACTGCTGGAGTCTCCGTCGGATGCTCCGCCGACCCAGAGTGCTCTCATGCAGGGGATGAAAGGACGCTCCTCGTCCTGAAGTTGGCTTCATTTTGGTAATGCGCTCTCGAGTTGCTCAGCAATATTCCTCCTCTAACTCTTCAATGTCCGGTCTCTGGTTAACAACATGAATGAACTGTGACAGGATCCTCTTTTTAAAATGATCCTAGACTGTCGTGATGTTCATAACAAGCATGGTTCATCTCGCATGGTCAGCAAGCAACGTCACAGTGTTTCCAAAATGACACCAACTTCAGCAGAGCAGCAGAGAAGTGAGTTTAGTGTTACTAAACATACTTTATATTCAAAATATCATCATGTTGCTGGCCCTACACTCACGAACAAAACCTATTTTAAATTGTGTATCAATTTTTTTTAAAGGTTCAGAGGCTGAAGCTGCTCAGTTTTAATATAATTTATTGTGATTGATTGGCTATTTTAAAAATATGGCTGGATGAGAAATTAAACTGTGTTTTGACAAAATCAAACACATTTATTGATGATTTTATTTAAAGGGACCATGGTAGCCTATAAGATCATGTGTAAGATCAAAATCAGTGTTAAAGGTGCTCAGGCAGGTTTGGAGTACGCTAGAAGAAATCCAGAAAGTACTCAGGGAATACATTTTAAAAGAAACCCTCACAACAGTGATTATAATATATTCTTCTGTTTGTTCATCGGCGCGGGGGGGGGGGGGGGGGGGGGTTTTGGTAATAGTACCGGCAAGAGTTTGAAACTACTTTCACCCCTGGTGAGACGTATACTGTAGCTGCCGTCGTTACATTTTGTCATTGAAAAATTATAGGCTACTGTTATCATTTACTGGCTGCAGCTCGTTCTCCTTTCATCCTACTGTATTCTACCTGTATCATGAACAGCGCTACTCCTCATCACAGCTACATGGTTTGACGTGTCAGCATTGTCCCCGAAACGTCTGAGCAGTATTTAGTACGGTGCTGCCACCTAGAGGAAAACAGTTGTGGTGAAAATTCACGCGTTCGCGAGATCCTGCAATGCGTGACAAACCCCGCAATTTTGAACCAGTAACATCTGTACGTGCAATTACTCTAGAGGTCAACAGAAGTTATGCAGCATACCTCTAAGAACCAAATAAAACCTGAGCTCCAGAGAGAAGCCTGTTAGAGGAAATGTAAAATTACACTACTATGAACTATTTGGTGGACAGAAGTCAGAAGAGAGGGGTCTGATTTTCTGAGTGATCCATAGCAGATTTCACGTAAACGATCAGAAAATCAAAAATCCTGCCAGGCTAGGGGCTAGGAATATGTCTGAGGGTGATGTCTGCTTTGATATGACATCATAGCGTTTCAGAAGTACTGGCAGCATGTTTTAAAGGGATAGCTAAACATTTTGGCAAATTGACCCATTACCATAATCCCTATAGTTTTAAGAGTAGGTTTGTTACCTTTATTGTCAGTGCAAGCTGTTTGTAGAAAGGCGGAGCAGAGCCATGAGCTGCTCAGAGCTATGCTACGGAGGCTCATGGGATTACTTGATGTCATGAGAGTGACGCAGCCCAGCTCGAGTTGGCTGCCTGAACTAGCTTACAGGCTTCGCTCCATTTCAACATTTTGGCAAATTGGCCCATTGCCATAATTCCTATAGTCATAGCAGTGGGTTCATTACCTTTAATTCTCGGTGCAAGCTATTTTTAGAATGGTGCAGCAGAGCTGCAAGCTGCTCAGAACTAAGCTACAGAAACAAATTGGATTTCTTGGTTTCCCTCATCTTCATCAAATACACAATCCAACAACTCCAAAACGCTCTGGTGGACAAGTTGTGACCTGCACATTCACCACGCTTTGAGATAATAACACAACGTTACGAGACAGAGTTGTGTCATGCAAAATCACTGATACGTGTTCCTGTCTGGGGCAGTCTTTTGGCAAGCAGTCTCTGCATTTGCCTCGAAAACAAATTTGTCTAATAACATTACGTTATTATCTCATAGCGTGGTGAATGTGCAGGTCACAACTTGTCCACCAGAGCGTTCTGGAGTTGTTGGATTGTGTATTTGATGAAGATGAGGGAAACCAAGAAATCCAATTTGTTTCTGTAGCTTAGTTCTGAGCAGCTTGCAGCTCTGCTGCACCATTCTAAAAATAGCTTGCACCGAGAATTAAAGGTAATGAACCCACTGCTATGACTATAGGAATTATGGCAATGGGCCAATTTGCCAAAATGTTGAAATGGAGCGAAGCCTGTAAGCTAGTTCAGGCAGCCAACTCGAGCTGGGCTGCGTCACTCTCATGACATCATACACACACCCTCTCAATCTGGTGGTCTATTTAAGATGAGTGTTTTACCCATCATCCTCTTTGCTCATCTATGACACAGTGGTACCCTATTTTCTGCCCCACCACCCCCCCCAGCCATCCACCTGTAGGCTCTGAGTTAAAATAGTCACTCATCACTCCCTTATACTTTAATGAAATCCTATTTTCAGGGAGTGATGAAATCGGAGTCTTGACGCCAAACTCAAATGTATAATGAAGCTGCAAAAAACATTTTTAATCGTGAGTTGTCTGACTGAACTATTATTTAAAGCTCAGTTTCTAAGTACAGGCTGTTTGTTTCTTTGAGGACTGAAGGTACATCCATCTTCATACTGCATTGAGGTTTAAAGCTCATTCCCCCTTGGTTTACTATTTCTTGAGTCAAATTTCTCCCTTTTCTTGTTTGGTGAGTCAGTGTGCACTGTCTCTGCTGCACCGTGTGATCAGTCATGTTAATGTCCGAGGTCACGGCACACTGATACACCCTGTAGTACAGTCTGTGGGCCTGATCTACTAAAGGTTTGCTTGTATAAAAACGTGTGCAAACTTGATGTCACCCACAAAAAAATGTGCAAGGTGATCTACTAACCCGGCACAATGAGGATTGCGTCTCTCAAACGGGCAAAAAAAGCATACGTGATTTAGTGCGTTTGCCTTGATGAATATGCAAATGTGGCCATTTTGGCCAGAATGCGCAAAATATTGGGAAGAGTCGATGCAAATAGATTTATCTAGCACACGCAACGTGATTTACCAAACCAGAACAGATTACGGTGGAAGTTTTTGCGTCTTTATTTAGTACGTTTGAAAGTATTATCTGGCACAGCTTTTTTTATTTTATTGATTTAATACCTGCCAGGGCAAAAACTCTTATATCGCTGCATTTCCTCACATCGGGGTCATTGCAGCAAACTGTAGCAGTTTTTTAGGTGTGTTAAAAGTCATTTAGCGCCGTTACACACGCTGCACGTCTCTCATTCAGTGCGCTCATCTCCTCTCCTTTCCTCTCCTCCCTCTCGAGTATGTGGCTGCTCAGATCCAGGACCGGGACTGAGAGACGTCACCGCCTTCACCCCGTCTTTGATCTCTCTGGTCAGTGTCCCATGTTCTATGTGGCCATCCAGCTCTCTGTCCACTCTCTCCATGGCTGAGACGATTACCACGCACAAAATCCTCATTTAAATACTGCGGGTTACTCTTAGTAGATTACCTGTTTTTCGTGCACTAACCAAACACGCAACATTTTACCAGGAGCACACAATTTAGCACCTGCTATCTGGGATCTTAGTAGATCAGGGCCTATATCACTACAACAAGGTGAGAAGCTTTCCAAAAAAATGGGTTACTTTTCGTCTTGACTGCAGGATCAGATGTGTCCGTACCCTACTGAAATCAGCTGACAATGTGTCTTGTTAATTGTTAACCAGTTTATCATTTCACAAATGTCAGACTATATCAGGACGTCAAGAATAATGTAATGGTTCAGCAAAATCAGTCCAGAGCAAAATACATTACATCATCTAGTGCATCCATTTTGAGAAAAGATTTGATCCTACTGAGAATCTCATCACAGAAAACTGACTTAACCCTGACCGACCCCCACACATCTAATTTTATTGTACTTTTCTTAATTCAATTCATAATCCTCCTGTGGGTGATGATTACCCAGCTGGTTTTACCTGATGTGAACAAATGAACACACCTGCAGAGTGCAAGACATACAGTATATGACAACATCCAACAGCATACACTACATACTGACATGCATATAAATGTACAATATTTCATTTAGTTAAATGTAGACTTTTACAGCTGTGTGAGCATCTGCCTGCCAGCCAATTCAGCATGTGTCTTTGGCATTTCTTATTTTGGCCACAGTCATGTGTCATCAGTGACACTGATTACCAAGTACGTTCAGCTTCATTGAATCTTTCCATTTGTCTTTTAAAACAACAGATGACTTACTTACTCTAAGGTGGTACCTTCAAATACCCTGTTCTGACAATAGATTGTCAAACTATTAACAATTCCTTTTCTGTGAGTTGACTCAGCTATTAAGGAGCTGATTGTGTCCACAGCAAATCACAGTGAGTTCCACAAGATAAAGCCTTAGGTGTATTTTGAAATTATAATGCAACTGCTAACTACAACTAACTACATATTAGAAAAACAAAACAATGTAGAGGGTTTCTGGAGGATGTTGCTAACTGAGAAAATCCTCTGAGCCTTGACAGCTTTACATAACATACAACTGGAGGATGGATGTTTCCCTCCACACGTCACGCAGACAGGTCACAGATAACATGAGCCATCTGCCCCATGTTTTATGTATGGCTGCTCAATCTAGATGTTGTGTGAGTACGTGTGTCCCACTCACCCCCATCGTCTTCGTCGAAGGAGTTCATGCATGGGAAGTAGATGGCGAGGGCCTCAAAGGATGCAGACAGGCTGATGCGACTCTGTGATCGTTCCATGTAGAGGCCTGCTGTCGGGCCTGGGTTGGCCGGCTTGGCCAAGCGCGGCTGTGCATTCTTCACGCGGAGTACGGCTCGCGGCGTCTTGAATAGCTATCTGCTGCCCCCCACGGCAGATCCAGCTCACTCTGGAATCAAAGAGTCACGCAAGAATCCCGAAGATTCTCACAGCGACAAATCGGTGTTGATTATTTCCCAGTAGCAAGCAGCGGTAGAAGTTGTTGGTAAATAAAGATTTCAGTATTACTCAATTCAGATAGGTCCCAGTGATGCAAAGTCATTCCATAAAATATGAGGATACGTTTCTGATGGTTGCACTTGATCTGTTAAAAAATAGTACATATAATACTGAATATTTATCTGTGTGAACTGACACTCAAATTCCTTGTCATCTCTCCTGCAGTATTTAGATTATTGATTTGTGTCCATTCTCAAATAGATGATCATCCTGCTCTCCATCCCTCCCTGATCCAGATGACAGTCTGATAAGACTCACTGATGACTAAAGCTAAACCATCTGCTCTTCACGCTGACAAAAGCTGATATCATGCTCTGTTTGTTTCACAGTAAAACTCCCCAACTCTGCTCTCTGCATGACAATTTTTCAGCCTCCTCTTTTTTTGCATGCACAATTCAGATGCTTGATTTTCCGCCTATCCGGCTGGGAAGAAAGATTGGAAGAGGCGCTGGCGACAGAGATGATGTTGACGTCCAGCAGTTGTGCTCCAACTGAATCAGGGCTTTCGGTCTCTGTCTTGCAGTGTTGTCATTTCCTCTTGCTCTCTGCCACTCAGACAACCTGTCTCAAAACCCGGGAGACATCAGCTGCAGGAGGTGCTGCAAATCAGCTTCGTTTTCAAGCCTGTATCAGCCCAGAGAGATAGCCGCAGCAGGAATTCTAACTATGGGGGATCTGTTGCTTCTGCTGTCCTGTGACTTGTATCACAGCCGATGTCCTATTGTTCTTCTTGTTGTAAATGTTTCTGGTGTTGGTTTGTTGTCAGGAAGGTCTGCTGTTTTTCTTTTTGCTCTGTCCCCTGTTGCCGTGCCGATGCTCCTTTGGTTGTTTCTGAGAGGGGAAAGGATAGAGGAAAGCGCGAGAGAGAGAGATGCAGTGAGAAAAGCTGTACTGTTAAACAGGATGTGTCTGGCTGGACTCATTCACTGGCGAGCTGCGTAGAAAGAGAGAGGGAAGGGAAAGGATGGGGGGGGGGGGGGGGGGGGACACAGAGGGGATGGAGAGCTGACAGGACTGTTGCTGGCATCCGAACCAATCAAATTGTGGATGAGAGGATATGGGTGTGGCTTGGAGGCAGTGGATGTAATACAGAACAGGACAAGGTTAGTGTCCCTCTTCGGCTCTCCATCTTCTCTCTCTTTTTCAGCCCTGAAACATTAGTATGGGAAAATTCCATTCTGTATCTTTTCATGCAGAATATGTCTGTTGATAATGAGTACAGAGACCTTCAAATCCAGGGCCAGCTCTAGCCATTTTGTTGCCTAGGTAAGGTTGAGAGCCATAGAATTTTAGAGAGCAAATCCTGGGGGGATGTGAAAAATGTTTCATTTTTGCTTAGGTGTCTGACACTTTCTCCCTTCCTCTGCCTCACTGAAAAAAACAGTTTGAAAATTGGTTAAAAATTCAGTGAGTTATGGTGCAAATTAGTGTCAGATGGATCTTGGGGAGTAACAATTAAGTAATTAGGATAAAATGAATAGAAAGGTAACTGTAATCCATTACAGTACAGAAAAATCAGCATATACCAGTATATTTACTAAACACTGGGACTACTTAGCAGGACTACACTTTTAAAACCAAACAGGCAGCATATGTATGCTCTGTGCACATGCATTTCGACACTTTGTGACACAAAACCACAATAAACCAACACGCGAGGCGACCACACACTTAGTTCATCGAGATCCCTAGCTACAGCTAATGGCGTACTGCCAAAGTATGTCTGCTGGTTGGAAACTCTGGCATCATGTTGTGTTTAAGTTGGAAAATGATAACAAAAACAACAATACAATGCATGTTATGCCTCCCTGTGGTGAAAATATTGTCTAATCAGGAGAATTCCCATTCAACTTGAAGAAACATCTCCAGAAAAGTCACATGGGTATGGTGAACAAGATGGCGGCTGCCTAGGGACTCTCCACTCCCCAACCTGTAAAAGTGTACGTTACAAAATTCAGGCTGTCTGTCCTGGGTGAGGGATCCTCCTCTGTTGTTTCTCCGATTTTTCCCTGTTAAAAGTGTTTCCATGGAGTTTTTGGTAACACTTTACTTGAATAGGTATTCATAAACTCAGTCATGAATGTGTTATAAACATTATGTCAAATGTCATAATCATTTATGACTGTGATGACTTGTAATGACAACTTGACATTGTTTGGGTTGTCTTGATTATGACAACTTGACATTAATCAAAGTGTCATTACCAGAAGTTGTCTTTGTCATGACAACTTGACATTAAAGTCCCCGGCAAGTGACACTGGATTCGTTTTTCGAGTTAATCACATCCCAGACATATGTCCTATTTACCATTCTGCCAATTTTGGATGCTAGAAAAATTTGTTTAGTAGGTGAAATTAGGTGTTAAAATCATGACAGTTCTCGCAGCTCTGGATGACTGCTGCAGGCACAGAAGCCACGCCCACTTGCTGAGCCTCGCCGAGTTTCAACTGTCAAATGGCCTCCCAGCCAACTATGCTGATGCCACTGCTAACTGTCACACATCGTACCCGAGCAGCTACGGGTTTGAGCTACACCTGGGGTCTCATTAAAAAACTGTGCGCGGGATCGTTACTAAAAGTGTACGTACGCCCAAAAGCCAAGTTTTGCGTGCGCCAAGAAATATTCAGATTTATAAAACCCTGCGCACGCACACCCCTAAGCAAACTAGGGGTTTGACCGAATAGTCGAATATTCGACTATCAAAATCATTATTCGATGCTGTGAGTCATAGTCAAGTATTCGCCTTTCCATTTTTCAAAAGCCCGGTGCTGTAATGAAGCAGTTGAATGGCGTCTACATTAATGCTCTACAGCAGATATGCAGCAGGGGGCGCTGTGGGCGTGTGTGAGACTAGTAGTAGCGTGTAGTTCCCAGAATGCATTGCGGCCGGTGAAGCCAAAGCATGTAGCCAAAAGCTGTTAATTCAAAGCAGCTAAAAGTTAGCATGGTAGCATCAAAGACGGTTTATAAACCAAGACCGTCCATGACGGGCAGCTTCCTGTAAGCATGTCACGTGGGCTTCTGCACGGCCACGCCCCTTTAGGGAGACCAGAGGCAGCCTGGAGTGTATTGACTCCAATGGGAAAATTGAACGTGAACACCGATTATGGTCGGGTCTTACTCCCCACAGTCACTGAAGAAAATTCTGGACTCATTTTCCAAAAGCCACATCTCTTCTGAACAGTTTGACACGAAAATGGTAATTTTCAGACGGACACATCAGGAGAAAATCCACTTTGTTCAAGACCTGTCTCTGGCTCTACGACACACTCTCGCGAGATTTGGCACAGATCTCCTAGGCAACGTCAAACAAACGGCCGCGAACACCCGTGAAAATGATTTAAATTATTTTTGTCATGTTAAATATGACTGTTACTAGTGTAAATATTTAATGTTATCATAAGAAAATAGGAGAGAGGGTGTTTGCGCTCTTGTAAATTGTCCACAGAATCTTCTTTTCAGGTGCGTAGGCCGACAAACATGGACAGCAGCAGGAGGAAAAGGCTCACACACTGATAAAAATGGCAATGTCCACCAGAGATCAACGAATGAAAAAGGAATTTAATGGTCCATAACAAAACAAAAAAGTGCAACCATAGTGATAAAATAAAGGTTAACAGAAAATAACAGAAACGTTTCGGCCTACACAGCCATCTTCAGTCTGTCTTGGAAAGCACACACCTGTGCTCCATTTGTAGATTAAGGCAGTGAATGGATCCATTCATGTTCCAGGGCCCCATCTTGTGTCTCAGGGTGATGAAACAATTAAGCCTAAAAACACCCTGATATAGTTATTTTAGAAAAACTAAAACATTTCAAGAAACATACAGTACAGGAGAAAACATTATATAGAAATATTTAGAGGCATCAATACTAAACATCACTGGTAAGGGCAGGTCACATACACACACAGACAGGGGCTCAAATGAAGCAGTTAAGTGACATTTCTTCGTTTAGACCAGGCATGTCAAACATACGGCCCGCGGCCCGCGGTATACATTTCTGAGTATGTAAAAAAAAAAAGCAAGTCTCTAGCTCATTTCTATCAAAAGTTGGGATTTTTTAAAAAAGAAATACGCCAAAGCCCGAATACTCCCTCCAGCTGCTATAGAGAGCAGCCCAGTGGACGAACTTAAATCCAAACTTGCGGTCTGATTTGAGCACATTAGCGCGATTTAGCGCATATGTCATTATGCGACCTGTCCGTGTGTGTGTGTGTGTGTGTGTGTGAGAGAGAGAGAGAGAGAGAGAGAGGGGGAGAGAGAGTCGCGGCCGGTACAGACTTTCTTAATGAAACGCTGGATGCACTGGTTGATAAGTTTAGTTTTTACTGAGGAGGAACTATGAAGAACTGTGCAGTAACATGAAGGTGTGTGGGGGGTTTTATTTTGCCGTGGCAGTGCGGAAACCCTGATGTTGTCTTGTGAATGGACTGTAAACACGGAGCAGACGGGGTGAAAGTGCGCTACGTCACACTTAATTCGCATACAGCTGTTTCCATCCCATTCCAATCAACCAAAACCCGGCCATAGCGAGCGTATTTCAGTTTGTGCGAATCAGGGGATTTTAATTCGAATCACGGCGTTTCCATCATCATTTTACGATGCGATACAACTAGACGCATCTAAACAGCTGATGGAAACAACGCACCTATTGTTAAATGTGCTGCTACTCAGGATATTGATGCACTCGTGAAGGAAAAAAGATGCCAGGTTTCAGGAGCCAGCAGCAGCACTGCAGGAGTGCAGTGAGGGAGGGAGAAGGGGGAAAAGGGTGGATTTTGTTTGCACACATGAATAGACCACAAATTGAAAATAAGATGAATATGGTTTCATATTAAAATACAATTTTGAAGTTGTATATTATTCCATTATTAGGTCCAGCCTACAAAGTTGTTTGTTTGCACTGCTGTAACTTTTGCCTCAATAGGTCCAGCCTTATTGGTCTGTTTTGTTTTGTTTTTTGATAAATGTGCATTTTCAAAGTATGTCAATTAAGGCAAAAATAATTTCTTAATAGCTCCCACTTGGTTTAGTGTGGTTTGTTGATTCAGTGGTTTACAACTGTTTACTCAGCTGTATTTAATAAACCAATCATTTTATTTTGATCAATTCCATTGTTTGTGAATAAATGTGTTGTTAGAATAGATCCCTTGTGATCCGTAATCATAACATGTAGGTTACAAATGTAGGCTTGATGATAAAGCATAGTACTGAAAAACAAAGAGTCGACATTTTGCCATTATTTTACTGGTCCGGCCCACATGAGATCAGAAGGTCTGGATCCGGCCCCAGACCCAAACTCAGTTTGACATGCCTGGTTTAGACCTTTAGGGTGCAGGGTTTTAAGATGGAATATCCATTTGCACTCTGCCTGTAACAAAAGACGTTCCATGTCGCCTCCCCTACGTGGTGTTTTAATCTGCTGGATAACACAAAAGGTGAGAGAGGAGATCGGATGGTTAACATCTTTGAAGTGACGAGCAATAGAGGATTTCTCATCCATTCTCCTGATTGCACTTTTGTGCTCAATAATTCTTGTTCTTATTTGTCTCGTCGTTTTTCCTACATATTGAAGTCCACAAGGACATGAAATGAGGTAAATGACATTAACTGCATGTAGAAAACTGTCTAATGTCATACTTTTTTTTTTTTTTTTTTTTTTTAAGTATATTTTTTGGCGTTTTATGCCTTTATTTTGATAGATCAGTAGAGATAGACAGGAAAGGGGGAGGCAGAGAGAGGGGAATGACATGCAGGAAAGGTCTGCCCGATGCGGGACGCGAACCGGGGACGCCTGCGTCTGCATATACATGGGGCGGCTGCCTTAACCACTGCGCCACGCACCGCCCCTAATGTCATACTTTTTACCAGTAATGTGACTGGAGAAAGTGTAGGTGCGTTTACATGAATCCCTACATGCTGTGCAGGTGCGACAAGGAAAAAAGCCTGTACTTTCAGTGAGCCGTCCAGATGCTGAGGGGGGTGTGTATGTGTCTGCCCTGACCAGGAGGTCCCTGATGTTTCTGGGTCTGTAATGACAAAACAGAGGTGGTTGAGCAAACAGTTTTTCACATACATCATCAGATTTTAACACATGCCAATGTTTTTTGATTATCCCCTTAATTTCCTGACTCATAGAGGAATATGTTGTGACACACTTGATAGAATGCTGTTTCTGTTTTTGTTTCTCTCTGATATGTGTCGGATTGTCATCAACATGGCGTGCCTTATGGAGAGCTGCATCTAACCATGACCTAGGATATGAACGAAGGACAAAACGATCATACATCTCCTTGGCCCTCTGTTCAAAATCAGAGTTGCTAGAGCAGATACGTTTTAATCTAAGGAACTGTGAGTATGGAAGTCCCTTCTTCAAAGGGGTAGGATGTGCACTAGATGCATGTAGAAGACTATTACGGTCCGTAGGTTTTGTATATAAGGTAGAAGATAAGCAACCTGCATTCAGTGTTATTCTGGTGTCAAGAAATGTCACATCAGTTTTACTCACATCTGCATTTAATTTAATAGAGGGTACCAGTGTGTTAATATACTCTAGAAAATGATTGGCCTACAATTACTATGTATCTACCAGGAAATTATTGGGTAAATACCTGGTAGTAGTCAGGAAAAATACCTTAGGTAAGTACTAAGTAACTACAAGGTAATTCAATTTAATTACCTGGTTATTACCTAGTAAATACATCTTATTACCAGGTAATTACTAAGTAATTACCGTACTGTAAAAGGAAGCGTTACCCCGGTCTTCGTGTTCTCCTGTTTGTTACTCTAAATTTGCCCAAAAGCAGCCCGAACCCGACCCATCGCTGCGCAGCATCTAGTTTCAACCCAGTCTCAAGGGAAATCGTGTTGACTGACATGAATTTTAATCTATTTATTCGTGCGCGCCACCACCATTTCCTCGTTTTTTTTGTGCGGCTCAGAACGAATTTCAAACTAATGTATTTCAATTGGAAGTTAATTTTGTGTGTGCAAGCAAGACAGTCAAATGCCACAGCGCACAGGGTTTTGATTTCATTTAATTTCTGAACCTTGACATCAACTGAATACAACATTTTAATCATTTTAAACTTTTTATTCGGGTTTTTTAATGTTACATCAAGCCTATAGAAGACCAGCAGGGCAGGCAGCTGCTCCAGCATCCACAGCAACACCAACACTGGAAACAAGGAGAACACACAACCAAAGAGAGATACTGGGACCCCCTCGAAAACGAGATGCTGCATCTCAAGGGGCTATCCTAAATAAACTTAAACTTAAACTATACTGCACAGCAACTGGTACACTGCATGCACAGCATACAGTCAGCTAGCCTAATCCTCCAGTCAGCGCTCCTGACCAAAGGCCGTGGCTCATGTTCTGGAGTTGGTCCCCAGGCGCCCACTGCTCCTCTGGGATGGGGTAAAGAGAAAGAATTTCACTGTAGCTGTATACAGTATGTGACAAATAAAGTACCTTTACCTTTACCTTTACCTTGCCACTACAAATGTAGGCAGGTCAAAACCCACTTTTGTCGCTAGGGGGAAGTAGAGCACTGCCCATATGCTACTACAATAATTGCCATATAATGGACAAGGCAAGACAATTTTATAGTATAGCCCGTTTTTACAGACAGTTTGTCTCAAAGGGCTTCACATGACATCATAACAACGTTCTCTGTCCTTAGACCCTCACATCCACTGAGGAGAAATTACATGGAAAACCCTTTTAACAGGGAAAACCAGGAGAAAGCTCAGGGTGAGAGACAGAGGAGGATCCCTCCCCCAGGACGGACAGACGGGACAGAGATGTTGTTACAGACAAGAAAACAGTTTAAGTAGTTTATGACACAGAATGTGGGAAACATGGAAATGTTAACATGAGTTGATGAGGCAGCTTTTGGTGGGGAGGGGGAGGCAGGGAGAACTATTAGACCGGCCTCTGGCACAATGACTTCATTAAAGGTGTACAGAAAAGAAAACTGAATTTGAGCCACTCTGGGTCATAAAATTAGTGTAAAAACTCATCTATCAGACGAGGCCAAACTTTGTGCAAAATTGTATTTTGAGTAAATGAAAGTGTGTATTTTGTTGTATTTTTTTTTCACATTGGACAATGCAAGCGCACAAATTATACGTCAGCCTATACACGATTCACCAGCCACTGATATTAGATCTGTCATCCGTCATTCAAACATCTGAGACACACACACATGGAGCTCGGACTCGCCCCAAGCTTTGAACATCCCGCCTGCTCGATAACGACCAATCAAATCCGTTTTCCTTACTCGGGTAAAGTCGTGTTGCTGCTCGTGACAACTCAGTGCGACAAACGGGACAAACGACCATTTCTGTACATCTTTGAAAACCTTTCTTAAAAATAGATGCGCTCAGACATTAACTAATGGGAATACACCTGATGACGATGTGAATTTCATTTTTCATGACCAACATATATTTCTTTCACGTTTATTTACAAATCTAATTCCACACATCATGGCTTCCATACAGTATATTCATTCATTTCAGTGGCCTTATGTTAATTTGGTAGGAGGTCCTATCTCAGTCGAAGGCCAGCTTGGTTATAGACGTCTGATTTTAAAAACAAAAATGTATAAGTAATCAAAGTGAATTTACAGAAGCATACAGTAATTTGTCATTTGCTCACATTGCTTTACAAACCTAAATATATAACAAGCTGTCACTCAGACTCTGTTTCCAGCTCTAAAACAGATCCCAGGGCTTCACTTTGGATTCATGTTTTCAAAGAGTTCACAGTCTACAGGCGCTGTAAAAGTTAAAAGATGTTGTTAGTCCAGTTAAACAGACTCTGACTTGTCACTTGTTGCTGCATCACATATTGACACAAACATCCACATCCAGCTGCTGGACTCTCTCACCTGTCCTCTTTTTGTATTCTTTAAATCCAACGACGGAACAAATGAGGATGACGACAAGAACAAACATTGTAACAATGATGGTGATGGTCGTGTCACTGGACTTCTCTGTTCAACAAAACACAAAGAAACAAAACTGTCATCACATACAGTACTGTACTGTGCAGATGAAGCAGGTTAAGGCAGACAGTCATGTCTTCTTAATGTGTCAGTTACAGATCAATGTAGACATTTATTAGAAAGATACCAGAGCGAAATGATAGCTCTCCTCACTGTTCTCAGAACAGTGTTCCAACACATTAAAGGGATAGTGTCTTTTTTTTCAAGAGCGGGTTGTATGATCTA
Source organism: Decapterus maruadsi (assembly GCA_030347415.2). Taxonomy (NCBI): domain Eukaryota; kingdom Metazoa; phylum Chordata; class Actinopteri; order Carangiformes; family Carangidae; genus Decapterus; species Decapterus maruadsi. The sequence goes on along the minus strand of CM064896.1, from coordinate 31,774,987 downwards.
CAAATAGCTGTTGAGTAAAAAAAGGAAAAGGAATGAGCTCTGGTAGGAGAAAGGAGGGGTGACTGTGAGAAAACAAAGAGAGTGGTTAGTGTGTGCGCATGCGTGGGAGTGCATCGTCAGAGTGTGTGCAGGTGCAGTGCATCGTAAATTTGGTGTCTCCAGAGGCAGTGGCGCCACCAGGGTTCAATTTCAAAGTACGCACAGGAACGGCAAATACAACAAATGGAAAAATACTAATCTAATGTTTTCAGTATTAGTGAAATAACAGATTAAAATGTCCATTAATCTACTGAGACTGTTGTTATTCTGACATGAGTTATATGGCTGTTGTGTGGAAAACTATAGGCTACTGTGGTTAATAATCGCGGTGCAGACGAGTGAGTTTGGAGCTAAGGAGAGGAGAGAAAAAAGAAAGCGAGATGACGCGACCGTAGCCGCCGTGATATTACGACGTCGCCCCCGCTGAGGAGGAACTATGAAGGACTCAACTGTGATAGAAAACTAACTAAACCGAGTCGGGCAGAGCCGAGCTGTGATGTGTCGTGGAGAAGGGACAACACAGGGCACACCGCTATGCGCACACACGTGCGATATTCCTCTCAGAATCTTCACTGATATATCTTCACTGCAGACCTGCAGCATTTGTTTTCATCCAAACTTTGCAGACGTGGTCGGAAATTGTAGAAGATGGTGTTTCACTGTAAAATGCTGTTCCTATAAATAAATGCATCTCTATGCAGAGAGAGGGATAGGCTATGAAAAAGTTATCCAAATCTCCCGCTATGAGAGAAATTACACATAGCCTACTACAGATGTTTAAAAGTCCAAACAAAAAAATATATCAACAAGAAACGACCCTAATCAATTCCATAACTCAAAGTAGATTTTTACTCAACGAAAAAATGAAGATCAGTTAGGCTTTATTGCGTCACTTCACAGAAACACATTATGGTGACATGCGCACCAGAAACACAGATGAAAACAGCCCAGCAACACATTATGGTGACGGCGCACAAGAAACACAGGTGAAAACAGCCCAGCTGCAGCAAAATATTAGGCCTACGGTGATGTGCACCACAAACACAGGTGAAAACAGCCCAGCAAAACATTACGGTGACATGCGCACCAGAAACACAGATGAAAACAGCCCAGCAAAACATACGATGATGCGCCAAAACAGCCCAGCAACACATGGTGACGGCGCACCATAGCTACACATGGTAAAAACACACAAAACACGCTCTATAGGCTGATAATGTTCCTACCTATTTGATATAAATTCTACGCCTCCCTGTCACGTCGAACTCCCGCAGAATGGCCTCAGAATCGATAGGAATATCATGGTGAATGTTCATCAGGGCAAGTCCACTCAGTCTCTTGTCTGTCATGGTGTTCCGGAGGTATGTTTTCAAGCGACGTAAACAGCTGAATGAACGCTCAGCACTGGCCGTGGACACAGGCATTGTTAGGAGGACCTTTATGACAGTATGCACATTAGGATAGAAGTCTGCAGTTAGTCTCAGAACTTGGAGAATGTCACACTCACTGGTGACAGGTGTGTCATCCTTCGCCCTGTTATGTTGCCTCCATAGATTCAGCTCCACGTCTGCAGTGTCAACACTGGGCATCAACGCACCATACTCCTCCTTTATCTCCATCCATAAACTGTCTGTCAACAGTGGCAGTTTGTCGGGGAGAAGGTACTGGGCTTTAAGACGTGGCAGTGCAAGGCATACTCTGTCTCTCACTTCTGTGGTCAGGTGGTCAATGAACGGCAAGAAAATTGTCCTTTTCCAGTATTCTTGTGGGTTGGCTGCAGGTGTGTTAGACCTGTGAGCTTGTTTTTTGGCGATGCGAGGCAGTGATGGGATGACTTCAACAAGCTCAGCCAGCGAGCATGCTTTTCCCCATATATTGTCGTATGTGGAGTCATCTCTTTTTTTCTCCAACACTGTCACGAGATCTGTGGCCATTCGCGCAGCCATTGGGAGCTCACATTTTGGGTTTTGTAGCCCATTGCTGAGTGGTGTGAGGCAGTGGAGGAGTTCCTGTGTAACGGTGAGGCAGATTATGAACTCGAATGTCTCCATTGCGCGCGAGAGCGCGGATGCTGCGGAGCTGCACTTGGCATCAGCGTCAGTTTTTAGCTCAGCCAGTGTTGTGACCACGTCCTCGTAGTTGTCGATGACTGTTGACAGGCACATATCATGCTGAGACCAGCGTGTGTCTGAAAACTTTTGCAGGCGTTTTTTACTGCTGCTGTTGCGCAGTAAACACTGCAGGCGCTTTGGGGAGGCTGTAATGAAGCTCACTAACTCTTGAGCTGTATTCAGAGTGTTGCGGACAACAGGGATTTTTGTGGAGTGCACAATTGCCAGATTCAGCGCGTGATTTCTGCAGTGCACATACACAGCAGCTGGATACTGTTCTCTGATGCGCGCCTGGACGCCTCGCACCTTTCCACTGACATTCCCGGCCCCGTCATATCCCTGCCCAACAATACGAGCAGGGTCCAGATCTAATTCTCTTAAACGGCCCAGAAGGAGTTGGGTTAAGGTCTCGCCTGTTGTGTCAGCAGTAGAAAAAAATCCCAGGAAGTCCTCGCGCAAAGAGTAGCTGCTGTTAACACAGTCCACGTATCTCAATACAAGAGCTACTTGCTCAACATTACTTATATCAGCAGTCTCATCAGCCAAAAGGGAGAACCACTCTGCATCCCTGCATTTCTTCAGAACTGTGTCTTGAATCTGTTTCCCACATAGCTCAATCAACTCGTTCTGGACCGAATGGCTGCAATATTTGGCATTGCTTGGTGCATTTTCGAGATACTCTCTCAGTTTCTCTCTTCTCTTTAGCGCGGTAATTCAGAAGCACCTGGAAATTACTGCGCTCATCAGTGTGTCCCCGAATGGACAGATTTTGCTGTCCACAAACAGCGATTAGATCAATGACTGCTTTCAGACCATGTTTATTGCGCTCTACTGCTAGTTCGTGTGAGCGATCTAACTTGGAATAGATAGACTGGCTCTTTCCCAAAGCAACATCAACAAATTCACCTGCGCGCAGCTGGGCACTATGGTGTGCGGGAGTTGACATGTGTCTGGAAACTATTTTCTTTGCATTACTCCAGTCAGTAAGTGGCTTGGTTCTCAGAACCATGTCACCTGATGAGAAAAGCATACATGCTACACAAAAAACACCATCAACGCTTTTGCTGTAATGCAGAGTGGGGTAAATACTCTCATCAAAAAATTCCTCCGGTATTTTCCGCTGCTTCCCACATATGGCTCTAGCTGGGGGTACCCACCCTCTGGGGGGCTTGAATCTGGACTGTATGGCTTTCAGTTTAACGGAATCGGATGTCGTTTTGAGTTCATCAGACTTAACACAGCCAAGGTCATCTTCATATGCAGCAGCACTGACCACCCTTTGCTGCTGCCGTGTGTTCTCGGCGGGCTCGGGGCTTGGACCCTCACTGACAGCGGCTGCAACCGCCAAAGAGGCAGAAGAGCTAGAAGCATAGCTAGCTACCTCGTCTTCACGTCCTGCCTGACTGCTGGTAGCACCTTCATTATCGCTGCTCTGCTGCGTGTTTGTGATCGTGGGTTTGGATCTCTTTTTTTCAAATGCCTGGAAAAGGCTCAACTGTCTTTTTGACATTTCTATAGGCTGGACCGGGCGTAATCATCACATAGCTTAGTGTAAATATCATAGACTGTAGGTAAATATGCGCCAGAAATCAAAACGTGACAGATGAATGACGTAAACGACAATCATTGGCTTTTACGTTAGGCCTCCAGTGATTGGTTAACAATCAACGAGCTCAGCACGTTTAGCCTGTTACAAACAAGCATCTTTGTCACACCCTCATCACACCCCCTCAAAATAAATAAAATTGCTTTTTTTTTTTTTTTTTTTTCACAATTGCTTTTTTTTTTTTTAAACAAAATAATTGTACGCACAGTGCGTACAGGATTCCGGCTGGCGGCGCCAGTGTCTACAGAGGGAGACAAGGGGGTAACGTAGATCACGGGCATCAGCAAAAACTGTAGCGCCAGTAAAGCTGAACTTAGGATGAACCCTACACGTGCCATAGGAAAACACGTCCATGACGGCACCATGAAGGAGCCATGAAGGGGGGGAGTAGCATCATGCGATGTCGTAATATGTTATTTGAACAAATCAACGGGGGAGTTCGCAGTAGAACTATCCTCGTCAACCATGATTTGAATAGAAGGGAGGACCTTGATCGTAAATAAAAAAGCAAGAAGAAAGAGGAAAAACTTAGTCTGGTCCGGAAACAGGCTCGGCTCTATGACCACGGCGTAGACTCTACTTCACCAAAGCTCAGTCTCCTCTGACCGTATTGTGGAACTCGTCCGATACTTTTATGGGATTTATCTTATAACTTTGATGAACAACTTTTATAACTATTGAGCATAGTCAATACCATTGTCTTGTACTAATTTCAATATTGGAATAAAAAGGATCCTAGATCGCAATCTTATTTTTCCTCCGACATAGCCCCTAAGTACTTTAATTGCAGTAGAAGACTCTCTACACTCCTCCCATTAGCAACGCCAGCCCATAGCCCATTTACAACATACATTGTTGTGAATGGACCCAAAGAAACGGCCTATTTTCGTGGCCTAAAAGAGGTTTCAGAACAATGTACGTTGTAAATCTCTGGGCAGGGCTATGGGCTGGCATTGCTAATGGGAGGAGTGCAGAGAGTCTTCTACTACTGTATGTGGCAAGGTGAAGAGGCTTTGAACCCCAGACTCCCGAGTCAGAGTCATGCGCGCTAACCAGTTGGCCAAAGGGACATCCCCTTGGCCAAGTAGCCAGGGCACATGATCAACTGGAGGCATAGTGACAGGACCACCACTGTCACATCTCTCCCCCTCTTTTCACAAGCACGTCCTCGTGCTTCCGCGCAGGCTGCCACACATTATACATGATACACATCTTGTATGTTAAATTTGTTATATATATTATATATATATATATATATATATATATATATATATATATATATATATATATATATAAGTATAAACTATATAACAAATTTAACATATATAAATATATAAAAATATATATATATATATATATATATATATATATATATATATATATATATATATACACATATATATATATATATATATATATATGTATATATATATATATATATATATATATATATATATATATATACATATATATATAAGGATAAACTATATAACAAATTTAACATATAAATTTATATATATACATGGATCCTGCCAACAACGCCAGAATGTGGCCACCAACCTTGGATAATTTATTACTTAGATAATATATGATAGATGCCAGGATGGGACGAGATCTCAATCAATTAATAATGTTTATACAAAGGTAGGGATCACCTATAGAAGTCAGTTTAGAAAAACAAAATATTCATAATAAAACAATGAAGTAAAGAGGCACATCAGGAAGAGGTCGACCCTATGAAGTGAAATAGATAGAATGATAATGTGTAAACAATGTAAAGATCAAAGGAGGCAGATTAGAAAGATACATTTTATGTAGGGTTACATTCAGCCAGGGAGACCGGTTAGGCTTAGGTTTCCACCTGGAGTGGTTATGTTTAGTAAAAAGAAAAGATAAGGGTTAAAGAAGTGATGTGAGGTCCAAAAACAAACAATAACCAGTAAACTAACCCCAGAAAGTGTAGGGGAGAGTAAAACAAAAAGGTTATGTTTAGGGATTAAAGGGCTAATTAAATATAAATTTACTATCAGTGAATCCCAAAGAAACAATAAGGCTATAAAATGTAAACTATACAAATAAATTAGAAATTAAGAGATTTATTTCCCATCATAAATTGTGTGGAAAAACAATCAAACATCAAACATAAGAGAATAGAGAAAGGGAAAATAAATCAGATATTGTTTAATGGGTTCAGGTTTGCAAATAGTTGCCCCACAAAAGATCAAATGATCATATTGAAGAGGACCCACATCACGTGAAAAAAAGAAGACAGTTAGGAGTGCAGGAGTCCGCCATATGTTGTTCAATTCAAGGAAGTAATAAAGTAAACAAACATAACATAAATATCAATATTAACTTAGCAATAGTTAGACAATAAACATGCGAACCTTGTGTAAGAGCATCAGGCAAAAGAAAAAGCAAGGTTAAAGGTATAGTCCAAAAATAATAGAATAATAAACCACATGCATGTATATAAACATAAATGCTGTAAATAATAAATAAATGACACAAATATATAATATAAATATTATTTAATAGTTCAATCCTAGAATTTAGACAGTTACTTCCTGGAACATCCTATCAGAGAGGGAAAAAAAAGGTAAGTGAAAACAATCACATGTACATATTGTATATAGTTAATTTTTTCTTTACCCTGAATGTTTGTTACCTAGTAGGTGTTTTCAGTAAGATATTCAGGTAAGGGAATCTATTTAAATACCTGAGAGTCCCTGGATGGAGTAATAAGGTAAGTAAACAAACAATATTAGATGACATTTGATAACCCTACATAATAATGTACTGTTTTTTCTTTTCCCTGGATTAATTGTGTCCGACTAGGTCCTTTCATTCAATCCTCCAGGGAAAATGGAGGAAAGGCTCTGTATAATCTGACCCTCCCGTCTAACCCGCTGATTTTTGGACCAGAGTGGGTTGTGCTCCACTCCGGTGTATTTAAGATTGTGGAGGCCGTGCAGTTGGAAATGCGCATATAGGGTATTGTGGGCTTGGCCCCTTTTGATGTTATTTACATGCTCCATGATGCGCGTTTTCAATGCTCTGCCAGTTTCTCCGACATAAACAAGTTTACACTGTTGGCATTGAATAATATAGACAACGTTTTGACTCTGCCATGTGATTGTTTCCCTAATAGGGTGACCTCTTCCTGATGCGCCGTTAAAAATAAAAGGGGTGCGATTGAGCAGCCAGGGGTCGTCCCCCGACCTCTTTTTATCGAGAGCCGTGTGCACCAGGCTGTCCTTTAAATTTGAATTTTTGCGGTAAGCCATGATGAGTTTGTATTGTTGTAACGGCTCAATATGTTGCTGCGCCTGTTGAAAACTAAGTCTAAATTGTCTTTGAAGTGGACCAAGGGGACGCGAGAAAGTTTGGACCAGCGGCACCATTAAAGACGACTGGGAATCAGTGTTGACATGAGAAGTGACATTTTGAAAAATGGAATTTACTTCACTCTTAATTGTCCTGAGAAATCTAACCGAATACCCTCTGTGTTTTAGCGCTGCAAAGAGGACGCCAGTGGCTTCTTCCACGTCCTGTGGATAAGTACAGATGCGGTGGAAGCGAATCAGCTGGGACTTGATGAGCCCGCGAAAAGTATGTGCCGGATGGTAACTACTCTTATATAAGAGCGCGTGGCGGTCTGTTTCTTTGAAGTATACTTTCGTAGCTAACCTCTTTTCAGCGCTGTGAGGGACCGGGACAAAAAAGACCTCTGTATCTAGAAATTCAACCTTTTCGAGTTGTAGATTACATTTAAGTTTAATCTTAGGATGATGGTGGTTGAGCGTGGCCAGAAATGCCTGGAAGTCATTTTGAGAGCCCGACCAAATGCCAAAGATATCGTCGAGATAGCGGAGGTAAAGTAACGGTAATGCACTGCATTTTTTGAAAACCTCCTCCTCCCACTCGGCCATATAAATGTCTGCATAGGCAGGGGAATATTTTCTACCCATTGCGCAGCCACAAATCTGCAGATATGCTTTACCATTGAATTGAAAATCATTTCGAGTCAATGTAATTTTTAATAATTCTAAGATTTCTGCATCTGGCCTATGTTCGTCTGGGTACTTCCTGAAGGTTTTAAGAACCGCTAGGAGGCCGCGCTCCGTCTCTATGTTGGTGTACAGAGAATCAACATCGATCGAAAAGAGAAAGGACTGCGCAGGGACTTTGAGAGTGCGTAGTTTGTGCACAAAATCGTATGTGTCTTTGACGTAACTAGGATGTTTGTGTGCTAAAGGATTTAAGTAATAATCTATGTATTCTGCTATACGATAGGTTTCTGAGCCGCAGTCGCTAATGATAGGTCTGCCCGCAGGGACCGAGTGAGGCACAGTCCAGGATTCTGGAGGTTTATGGATTTTTGGCAGAAGGTAGAAGAGGCGTGGACGCGGACAATCCGGACCATAGAGGTAAGTAAGCTGTTTGAAATTAATAGATTTTTGCCGATAGAGTTTATCAATTATAGGTTTAATTAATTCTTGTGTTTCAGACTGCATCAAATCTGGGAGAGGTTGATAGTAGCTGGTGTTTTCCAACTGCCTATGGGCCTCTAACAGATAATTGGCCCTATCTTGTAAGACACATGTATTTAGACAAGGGAGGATTAGACATTTTGTAGTAACCAGACTCGGGTTTGTTTCTTTAGTGGTCCAGGTAAGTAAAAATCACATGCAAATCCAATTTATTGAAGTAAAATGTCTTACCTTTTTTCTCCACAGGTGGCGCCAGTGAGTCTCCAGCGAGCAGCAGAGGATCCAGCGAGAACATCGGAGTGGTCCAGGTAAGTAAAAACCACATGTACCTCTTTAAATGAGAAAATATCTCCCGAACCGTGCATCGGAAAAAATCGAGCCGCATACCGTTGGATTCAGCGTGGTCGAGTTATAGGGGAAAGACGTCTCGACCGACACTCTACGACATTCCCCTGGCGAGTTATACCCAAACACGCACTTTTCTAAGGCCAAATTGACCAAAATTGGTCAGCGGGTGCTCTCAAGTTCATATCTCAGCCTAGGAAGGTGCTAGAGACGTGAAACAAACGTCTACGGAAAGCTAAGGACCTCAGCTATCCATTCAAATCAAGTCCGACGCAAGTTTTCCATTTCCGACGCCAGTTTTCACCAAAAACGCACTTTTCCGACTGAAATATGCGGTAAGTATTACAGGTAAGTAAGTGGTAAGTATTACAGGTAAGTAAGTGGACTCTTTGGTCGTGCCCTTGTGGTCCTATGGACTCTGGGGATTGGGTCTGGCCAGCTGGTCAACTACTGCCTTACCAAACAGCAGTAGACCAGCTGGCCAGACCCAATCCCCAGAGTCCACAGGACCACCAGGGCACTTAAGCCCCCACGCCACGACAAGGCAGAGTCCATGTGGGGGATTTTTTTTTTTTTTTTTTTTTGTGTGTGAATGTTTGTGTGGGTGCTATGTACCAATAAAAGTGTAATATGAGTGGGTGCAGTGTTTGCGAATGTAAGTGTTTGTGTTTGTGTGTGTCCTATGTACCAATAAAAGTGTAATATGAGTGGATGCAGTGTGGGTGCAGGAAAATAAAAATAAAAAACAAAAAGAGAGCCTCCAAAAGAGAGACTTTTGCTCTTATAAGAGCCCTTGGGCACCTGCACTAATTGTCATTCCTCAAGCACCAGCGCATCGAGGTGAATGATTTCTTAGAGCGGTGCGGGATCTGGTGTTCCTGGCAGCTCTTTACATAGAAGCTGTAATCAGCATCCAGGTCTCCAGTGTTCCTCACCATCTCCATTTCCATTGCAGACCACTTCGTCTGTCCTGCATTTGGCTTTGCCATGCTGTCAGACCTTGGCTGGTCTGCTTCCATCTCCACCATGAGCTGAGTTTCCATGTCCTCATCACGGTGTTGCAAGGACCGTTCCTCTTCCTCGTCCTCATCTTTCTCCTCCTTGTCCTTGGGGGGCTTCTTTGAAGGGACGTGGACGATGGTGGGAATGTCGTCCGCCAACTTGTACAGTACAGTGTCTCGGAAAATGGTCCTCAACGAGAACACTGACCGAATCCGAAGTTCAAGAAGCCGCCTCTGAGACACGGGAATGGACTTATGCAGGACGTGTAGCTTCTCGAAGTCAACGAAGCCCCCGTTGGTGAGGACAGCGAGGCATGACAAATACACAATCAGTGTCATCCGCTTTTCCTCAGTCTTCACCTCGGGAGGCATTCGTTGCATGACCTTCGGGAGCCACGGCATTCCCCACTCGCGGTACCTTTCCAAGTGTCCTTCTTCCGTCAAGCGGCGGTCAATCATTTCTTGCGCCACGATGTCCACCTGCTTGATCCCCTTGCCTTCTTCGTCCAATGGGACCCCCACGTCACGCAGCTGGACGAAGTCATGAAAGTTCCAGTTTATCCTTTTCGTTCCCTTGAACGTACGGAAATTCATGCACGGGACAAACTTCAACTTCATGCTCTTCAAGCCCTCCAGCATGCAGTCTCTGGAGTTCCGCCCTGCCTGTCCCACCAACTCAACCATCCTCTGGAAGACGCAGGGGTAGCGGAAGTGTTTCTTGCGCTGCATCCACTTATCCACCAGCTCAGCGTAATCCAGACAGTCTTTCAGGACCAAGTGATCATTCCCCTCACCCCTCAGCCGGGTGTAGGGGATGTAGTGGTTGCTTCGGTAGATGTCCTTTAAGGTCACCTTCACCATCTCCCTGCCCAGCTCAGTATCGGTTGCCAGCAGGCACTCCGCTAACCAGTCAGCCAAAGGGACATCCCCTTGGCCAAGTAGCCAGGGCACATGATCAACTGGAGGCATAGTGACAGGACCAACACTGTCACATGTAGATCATACAACCCCACTTAAAAAAAAATATACTATCCCTTTAAGGAGCTGTGCACTTGACTAAACTTAAATACCCAACAAACCACAGACATGACATCACATTCAGGACCTGCTGATGTCACTCTTACCCATGTTGGTTCTGATGTGAGCTTTGTCCAGTTTGGTGACGATGTCACCCTTCACTCCAGAGAGCTGAAACACACAGTCGTACCTCCTCCAGTCTTCAGCTTTGACTGATGAGACGTCCAGGTCAACACTCATCTGGAAGGTTCCATCATGGTTGGGGAGGATCTCTCCTTGGTCCACGTCCTCATAAAGCTCCTCTCCATCTCGGATCCAGAACATCAGGGCTCTGTGAGGGTAGAAACCTGTAGCGTGGCAACTGACTGGAGAGGAGGGAGTCTTCTGGAGGACAGACACTGAGGGAGGATCTGCAGAGAGAAAGCTTGATATCCACTTGTGGCTGAAATTAAAGGGATAGTTCACCAAAAATTCAAATTTCACTCATTATCTATTCACCCTCATGTCGACTAAGAGCTGTGAGAATTTTCAGAGTCCTTCGTTCCTTCTCTTAGTTACAGGGGGGTCCGCACAGCAGTATTTGTCCATATAATGGTTCCAAATACCTGCACACTGCTCGTCTGTAATGTCCCTCTTGTATTGAAGCCCCCACATGAGAAATCGTTCCGAAAAAAATTAAATAAGTCTATATTTTAAGCTTGTTTGTAACAGAAGCTCCCATTGTCTTGGTTCACTGCTCTTCCTGTGTCAGTGCAATTCTCACGTGATTTGTACTGACCGGCGGAACAATTTCTCATGTCAGGGCTTCAATACAAGAGGGACATTACAGACGAGCAGTATGGAGGTATTTGGATGTTTTTTGGTGTGTCTTTTTTGACAAAGAAAGTTGGTGTCCATTGACAACTATTATATGGACAAATACTGCTGCGCGGACCCCCCGTAACTCAGAGAAGGAACGGAAGACTATGAAAATTCTCACATACAGCTCTTAGTCGACATGACGGTTAGTAGATAATGAGAATTTTTTGAAATTTGAATTTTGGGTGAACTATCCCTTTAATATTTGAAAAAATAAAACACTTTCGAAAAGTCCACAGAAAGAATTATATTTGTTATTTATGTAATTATGTTTAATTATTAATCATTAATCAGTAGCTGCATCAGTGATTCTTGCTCATTCCCAGTTTGAGAGTGAGACATAAAGACAGTAATTCTCTACCTTTTCTATGTGGGAAACCATCTGCATGTTTCAAACACGTCTGTATTATTCAAGGACAAAGACCAAGACTGTGTCTCCAAAGTTGATTTTTAGCTGTATCTCTGTTCCACTCCTGTTTAATGGTTTCAGCTTGGAGGTTTGCAGCAATCCACGTCAGAGTCTGCAGGTCAAATGTGAGGAGGTCGTCTCCATCGTAACCGTAATGGAAAAAACCATCAATCATTTCAGTCTCATTATCCCATTCACAGCCCATCCTCAGCTGGACGATGTGAGCTAGACAGAGTGAGATAAAGACACAGTGCAGTACTTACTGACTGATTTGCTGGGGAGATAAAATAAAATAAAATAAACCAATAAACCAGGTCAACATTTGACCAGAAACATACCTTCAGTTTGGCTTGATAGCTGCTTTATATGGTCTGAATCATTTTTCAGCAGTGCCCCATATGATCTATAGTACTCATTAAACTCTTCCCATTCTTTTGGATCATCCTCCATAAATTTCCTCACCCAATCCTGTCTGGGTTTTAGTATGCTCAAGGTCATGTTGCTCTCAAAGTATGTTATCTGAACTCCCTCAAAGTCTGCAACAACCATGTAGTCAGGGATGTTTGGATGTCCAAAGGAGGCGGTGCCGTAAATCACCAGCGAGTGTTTGACTGTAGGACAAAGAGGATTCAAGCTGCATTTGATCAGTTTACTTTTAATCAATCAAAAAAGAAAGAATGAAGGTCAGTGTTCATGATGCGCAGCCATACATCGTCTGTTAGCTCAGTTTGGAAACAAGCTAATTAGCCAGCAAATAAATGAGTGTTGAGCAGCTAGAAGCCCAGCTATGGTAGGACTTTTCACATTAGTGATTAACCCAGCCTGCTGCACACAGCCACACCACCTCTTTGGGGTTTGCAATGATTGGTAACAAGAGACAAAATGAGTCATTGAATAGTTGTTTCGTAATTCAGGTTGTGGTTCCTTGTGTTCCCTTTTGGTGCCGTCTGGGATTTTTGACCTTTCGTATTACTTTAATGACTTTGCACCTTCTCCGCTGTGTTTTTGTCTGCGTTAAGGTCCTGTATTTCTCCTACATTGTGACTCTATCTAGGTTCACTGGAATCAGTGAACACAGTATCTTGGGTTTAAAAAGATCTACTTATATGGTCTTTCAAAACAAATACATTTTAAATATAAATAAATAAATCAATGTAATGATGTTACCTGAAGTGGCTACGTGACAGAGGAGCAGCATCAGGAGCTTCTCCATGTTGCTCTGACGGACAAAGCTGGACTGAAGTGTTTATTTTTCAGACAGTTATAACTTAATACTTGATATATTAAGGCTGCAGAGATGAGTTCGTTCAACCAAAACACTTGTTCTTTGTACTTACTGTACCTGGATTTTAATCCATCACTGTTTCCTTCAAAACAAAACCCTGCTTGACTTGTTTCTGTTAGTAATTAACTTCAACTGGCACAGTGTCAAAAATGTTGAGAGTCAAGCTTCACTTCACATCTCTTCTTGTGGTGGTTAACTCATTCATCCACTCACTTCCTTAAAACACAAGTCACAACCCCTGTGGCGCTCTTAACCACAAATGTAATGCAATAGAAAATACAAAGTTAAGGACAGACAGCAAGGGCAACATTTAAATAACTTACAAAAGTCTTCACAACTTGAAGTTGTGGTTGTTGATTGGTTGTGAAGACTTTTGTAAGTTATTAAAATGTTGTCCTTTTAAATTAGATCACACAATGTTGTGAAGGTACTGCCATCTAGTGGACAACAACGGAAACTCTTCTTTTCCTTTCGGTTGTTCCCTCCACAGCGAATCATCTGACCCTGACACTAACTCACACAGATTCCCAGTCTCTGTTGAAACACCAGGTGGCGTTGTTGATGTTTTATAGGAAAACATTTAAGTTTAGTGGTGAAATTGAATTGATAACCTGCCACATTTGTATATAGTTCACAATAAACACACTCTTGCTTGGTCTTCTGCTGCTGTTTGGTGTCAGACTAAAGCATGTATGGTGTGATTCTTGTTGTTGTCATGTGCAACAATCTCTTACACCTGCACCGGGAAGTAGCATCACATATTCACTGTGTGATTCAGCTGTGGTTTTCTTTGTCAGAGACCTTGTTGTTGATGTGTAAAGTTCAGTGTGATCCTCTGTTGGTTTCTGTGGAGCTCTGTCTCAGCTTGTCTGCTGCTAAAGTCCAGAACACAAGTGGGACACGATGTAGTTCCTCACAATACGATCTTTACACAAATATAATGATACATTTTAATTATAAAGCATTTACCAAATCATTAAATACTGTACACTACTGTACACAGAGCTACGCTACGGAGGCTAAAGCGCATGCGTGGCGTTTGTAGGAGCACCGGCATTTTGTCTCTCTGTAACCGCTTCTTAAACTGCTCTTAAAACCAATTTCTATGGTCTTTTTAAATGTCTTTATGCACAAATCCTGCTTTTTAGACATTGCTATTCTTTTTGGGCTGCTCATTGAAATAATCGACCTGATCGATCGCTTGTTTTTACCCTGCTCTGGTTGTCAGCCCCACTGACTCCGAGCGGCCATTGACGATCTGCCGGTTTTTAGCATTTTACTCTGTTTTATTACTTTTTACACCGATTAAATGGGTCGGGCCACCCACCCACTCTTGGACGTGCCCCCCATGATCACTTCGGCTCTTTTGTGATCTTTCTCGGATGATCCTGGAGTGAGCTGCGCTGGCGCTTCACCGAGCTGAAAACCACTGACACCGATCCAGCTCCCAGACGCTAAACCACCGCAACAGGTCCAGTCTCTGGACCTGTGTCTGTAAGTTTTGTTTCTACAAACTTCTAAGCCTAAGTGATCTGAGGTTTTCTCTACGCAGTGGGTTCCTTAGTGGAACCCTCGTGTGTAAGTTTCGCTCTGTGCTCCGAGCTCCTACAATAACAATAACAACAACAACAACAACAACAACAACTCATTCTTTTCCACAAGACAAAGTTACTGGCCACAGCTGTTTCTCTCCCCAGTTCTCATCCCAGTGCAGAAATGGCTCCACTTACCTCCCCATCCCAGCCTGGTTGCCTCAGCTGTGTCCGCCTGTCCGACAGGATTTCCGAGCTGGAGGAAAGGATAACCACACTCTATCGGATCCAGACGGCGGAAGATCTTGCGGACACCGTCATCTTCGGCCCCGCACAACGCGACCCCCGGATGCCTGACATTAATGGCCCCTTCCCCGTCGCCGGTGAGGCCGGAGCCGAGTCCCTTGATGTGCCGGGTGACATCGCTGCGGAAGCCCCTCCGTCGGCCATCGCTCCTGATGACACCTGGTCACGGCTCGGATCTAAACCGAAAGCTGCTGTCAGCTCCACTCCTTCTCCCCTGGAGCGCTGGTTCCATGTGGGTAGAGGAAAAACAAGTTCCCCTCCTCTGCTCCTGCCCCCAATTTTAATATCCAGCTTAAAAATAAATATGACATTCTCAGTGTGACTGACTTCCCCCCGCTGGAAGACGGGACCCGGGTCTCCTCTTCACCTGCACATGGGCGTTTCCCCCGCAGCATGACTCTCAGGCAAGCCCAGCCTGTGTTCACTCCCGCTCCGCGGAGATTTACGGCTCGTCACGCTGGTGATCCTTCGCTGCCCATGCAGCCACCACACCAGATGACGGCCCAGGGGTCTCCACCACCGGACCCTTCTGCCCGGAGGTCTCCGCGGAAGTCAAGAGTGCACGCCCAGGTTCAGCGCCCCCCCTCTGTACTCGTGATCGGCTCTTCGCTGGTCAGGCATGTAGCGGTGCTCGGTGGGAGAACTTTCTGCCATCCGGGTGCCTCGGTAAATGACATAAAATCCTCTGCCCTGCGCCTGGGCGATCAATACAGATCCGTCTCCACCTTGGTCGTCGAGGCGGGAGTGAATGACATTAAGAATGAGCGGTCAGAGGATCTCAAAGTTGACTTCACCCGCCTCATTGACACGCTGCTGGACACCGGAAAGCAGTTGATTATTTCCAGTCCACTGCCCTCTCCGTGCTATGGTGATGTTAAATTTAGTCGCCTCCGTCAACTCCATACCTGGCTGAAGGGCTACTGTATGCACAAAAGCATCCCCTTTGTGGACAACTTTGCCGCTTTTCTAAACCGTCGTCAACTCTTTAAAAGAGACGGCCTACATCCCAACCGTGAAGGGTCACATCTCCTATCGTCCAATATCGAACTGACCCTCCACTCATGCACCGCCTGACTCGATGTAACCCTGTATAGCTCCCCCTACCTGTGTAGCAGTCTCATTACACCTAAGTGCATCCCAGTAAGAATAACAAATAGACCATACAAATCACTTGGTCTATTTGCTAATCATAGAAACTCACTCAACTTGACTCAGATTCGACCCTCCTCTTGCCTTACAACTCACCCACCAACCTCCAACCCCCCGGTCCCCAGTTCTACTGATCCATTAGACACAATTAGTAACTCAGCCCCAGTGGTCAGTGGCCTGCAGCATCTCTCCACTCCTGAAGATTTTAGTTGTAGGCATGGTCTGGGTTTCTTACACTTTAATGCCAGGAGCATTGTGCCCAAAATGGATCTATTTAAAACATGGTTTTTGTCAGCTAAACCGGATATTGTGATTGTCTCTGAATCCTGGTTAAAACCCTCTGTTCCTGACGACGTGATTCACATTTCTGGCTATACTGTGTTCCGTGTTGATCGAAAAGGCAGGGCTGGTGGTGTTGCTATGTATGTTGCTGAGTCCTTACAGGGATCTTTACTACATTCTATATCCATCCCCAGACAGTTTGAGTTTTTGGCTGTAGAAATAATCGTAGCGAACGCACCTATTACCATAATTGGGTGTTATCGACCTCCCTCAGCCACAAGTGATTGTATTTCCAGCCTGTCTGATCTCTTGTCCAACTATCTCTCCCACGAGCTAATTTTAATGGGTGATTTGAACTTAGATTGGCTGAGTGAGAATTCTTCAATTATGAAGCAGTCCTGTGACTCTTTAAACCTTTCCCAGCTTATTGATAGTCCTACTAGATTTAATTCTGCCAGTCCTGGTAAAGATACGCTTATTGATATAATTTTGACGAATGTCCCTCATAAATACACTTCTATAGGTGTATTCCCTAATGATATCAGCGATCATTGTTGTATTGCTTGTGTCAGGAATACTAAAATGCCTAAATCCAAGAGCCAAGTCATCATCAAACGGTCTTTTAGGCATTTCTCTGAGCAGGCGTTCCTCCACGACGTAGCCCAGGTAAATTGGCAACAAACGTCGCTAATTCCATTTGTTGATGACGCTGTAACCTTTTTGCATTATAATTTAATTTCAATTATAAATAAACATGCCCCTCTCAAAAAGCATAGAATAAAGGACAGGCAGAATCCGTGGTTTACTAAGGAATTAGCTGATCTGTTCCTTGAGCGCAACAAGCAATGGTCCTTAGCCAGAAAAACAAATTCTGTATGCGATTGGCAACGCTCAAGGCTTCTCAGGAACAAAAGCACTGCTCTTATTAGAAAATCTAAGGCCAGCTATTACCTGACATTAACCACAGACACCTTCAATGACCATTCCAAGTTCTGGAAAACAATTAAAGGGCTCCAAAACAAGACAGTAAATAATCTTCCTCAACAATTAAAACATAATGATACTTTCACTACTGATAAAACGGAAATGTCCAATTTATTTAATGTTCATTTCAAAAATGCTGGCCACATCTTTGATTCACTTCAGGTTACTCAGGGAGCAACGGCTGCTTCCTCTGAACTGGTATCTTTGGAACCATTATCCCCACCTGTCTCAAATCTTAGTTTTAATTTCACTCCTCTGTCAACATCTGAGGTTCTGCACGCCTTGTTAAATTTGGATCTTAAGAAATCTGCAGGGCCAGATGGTCTTGGTCCATTTTTCCTTAAATTAGCCGCCCCCGTCAATCGCTCAGGCAGTAACTGATATTTTTAATTTGTCTATTTCCTCTCAGAAATTTCCAGATCTATGGAAGCAGGCATTCGTCACACCCTTGCTGAAATCTGGTGATCCCGCAAATTTAAACAACTATAGGCCAATCTCGAATCTCTCAACTCTTGCAAAGTTATTCGAATCCCTGCTATCCACTCAGCTCCATCAGCTACTTGAGTCTAATAGTATACTTAACCCTTTACAATCTGGATTTAGACCTGGTCATAGCACAGTCACTGCCACTTTGAAAGTCCTGGATGAAGTGAAAACAGCCCTGGATAACAAAAAAGTCTGCTTAGCCCTTTTTATTGACCTTACAAAGGCTTTTGATACTGTTGATCACTGTCATCTTCTTAAACTAGTTCAAAAAATCGGCTTCAGTGAAAATATGGGTAAGTGGATTAAAAGTTATCTAACTGACCGTGTGCAGTCAGTGCGGTTCGGTACAGTTGTTTCCAACCCAGTCACTCTGAACAAGGGGGTCCCACAAGGGTCAATTTTAGGGCCTTTGTTCTTTCTTCTTTACATCAACAATATTTGTGACAATTTAAAGTTCTCCTGTATGCCGATGATACAGTCTTATATACCTCCGCTTCCACTTTAGAAGCAGCACACACCAATTTGCAATCTGACTTCACCATTCTACAGCTTGCTCTTCTCGATGCCAAGTTAGTCCTCAACTCAAATAAAACCAAAATCATGTTCTTCAACCACTACTCTATGTCCACCCTACCCCCACTTAAGGCACTGGATAACACCATCATAGAAGTAGTAGATACATACAAATATCTGGGCATCTGGCTAGACAAGGATCTCAACTTCAAACATCACATCTCCTGCTTAACAAAGAAGCTCAAATTCATAGTGAGCTTTTTATATAGATTCAAATCATGCTTTTCTATTGTAGCCCGTAAGCGTCTAGTCACTAGTTTATTTCTATCTCAGCTCGACTTTTGGCGATACCATCTACAGATTTGCCTGCCCGTCCACCCTTGCCAAACTAGATCCCATTTATCATGCAGCCTTGAGGTTCATAACAGGTTCAGCTTTCAGGACTCACCATTGCACTCTTTACACACTGGCTGGTTTTTCTTCCCTTCATACTCGGAGGTTACAGCACTGGTATATTTTAATATATAAAGCTATCTTAGGCAAACTCCCTTTATACCTCTGTTCAAAATTTACAACTGTTCAAATCACGCATGATCTTAGATCTAATAGTTGGTTGCGCTTTAAGGTTCCCTTAATGAGGACGGAGTTAGGTATGAGGACACTCTCATATTTTGGGCCTTGGTCCTGGAATGACCTGCAAGTCAGGATGAGGTTGGGAACTCTCCTCTCTTCCGGCTTTAAGAAATCTCTCTCTGAGTTACTAGTCACTAGCTGCACCTGTGATTCTTAGACTTTAACTGTGTTGCACTTATAGGGTCTCTTTATTGTATCTATGTCTTTGTTTTGTTTCATGCATGCTTGCATTGTTGTTTTCTGTTTGTAATGTTACGCCTCGGACCAGGACATCCTTTGAAAAAGAGATTGTCAAATCTCAACGGATCCTTCCTGGATAAATAAAGGTTAAATAAAAAATTTATTTACACATCTGCAGCAGTAAGTGTACTTGAACCAGTAGCAGCAGTATTGTAATAATAACCATGGAACTGGGGCCTGTTAACATCAGGTTCATCAGCCACAAAGCTGATGGTCACATTGGCTGGAACAACAGTTGATTTAACAGATAAACTGCTCTCTGATCAGGACATACACACCTCCGGGAAGGTGAGCAAGCAGTCAGCAGAGTCCAACTGGGTGGAGCTGGAGCTCAGAAAACTGCTCAAATGGAACAGCAGAGAGAACTCAGACCTTTCATTTGTCCTGTTAATAAAGAATGTTTGTTACCCTGTAAATCATTAGATCAGACTGATCGTGTGGAAAGACTCAACACCTGTACACAAACACACCGAGTCCGAACTTCCTCCAACACGGCGATAGACAAAACAAAATGGGAAAGTTACTTTTGTTTCTTCTTCTCTGTCACAGTGCAGGAGCAGGTAGGATCACGTTTAAATATTGAACTCTTCATTTTACTTTCTGCTCAGCTCTGGAATTACATGATTCAGTTTTATCCAGCTGGATTTTCTTATGAATTTGACTGATTACAATAAAAGTATTGTTATCCCCACAGTGAAACACACCATCAAGTTCTTCTACACTGTATCTGACGGAGTCACACAGCTCCCTGAGACTGTGGCTGTTGGACTGATTGATGACTTCCAGGTTGGTCACTGTGACAGCAACATGACCACAGTGGAGCTGACACAGACCTGGATGCACACGGTGCTCAGTAATAAGTCCGACCATCTATCTTTGTACACTGACGAGTGTTTTGTGCATACACCATATTTCAAGGCCTATATTCACAGTTTCAAGCAGCTCCTCAACCAAACTGGAGGTAGGTACAGTCTGCACTTTTGGGAGGGGGGGGTGGGGGGTTGCTGAAACCCAAATCCAACATCTTTGTGACCAGTGTTTAGTGCGTCCTCTGTTAAATTGGCCCATTGCCATAATCCCTGTAGTCATAGCAGTAGGTTCGTTACCTTTTTTTTTTTTTTTTTTTTTAAAGTATATTTTTTTGGCTTTTTCATGCCTTTATTGAAGGACAGTTGAGAATGTGACAGGAAATGGGACGCAGAGATGGGGGGATTGACATGCAGTATAGGCCGTCCGACGCGGGATTCGAACCAGGGCCGCCCTGCAGTGAGGACTGTAGCCTCAACACATGGGCGGGTGCTCTACCAACTGAGCTAAACAGTTGTCGGATTGTGCATTTGATGAGTTTGATGAGGGAAACCAAGAAATTCCTTTAGCCTCCGTAGGTACAGTCTGAGCAGCTCACGGCTCTGCTCCGTTGTTCTAAAAATAGCTTGCACCAACCTACTGCTATGATTATAGGGATTATGGCAATAAATAATTTGCCAACATGTTGAACTATCCCTTTAAAGATGTTCGTAAAAACCTGTGCGAGCTGATGGCCACCATTTTGGAGAAATAAATGACACATTTGTAAATCGTAATTCGTAAGTTCACTCACAGAAGAACGACTTTTGGTCAAAATTATTTGTCTATAAAAGATGGGGAAATCTGGAATAACCTCCCAGTCACACTTAGGGAGAGCACCGCTTACCATGTTCAAGGAAAACTACAAACATGGTTACAAGCAAATCAGACATGTGACCACCTATAACCTGTATCTGACAACTGCTGGGGCAACAATAGAGTTTTTTTGTGTATTTGTGTATGTCATCTTGGTTTTAAGTAGTACTTAATACAATTATTACATTTTGTACAATATCTACACACCTCTGCTTGTGCAAATGGGTGTAATACTGTACAGTAGGCACCGTGCAATACAACCTGGCACGTTAGATTGATGTGCAGTTTAGCGCCTTGTGCAATACTATCTAGTGCAATACAACCTGGTACCTATGCACTCCTGCACTTAAGCACTTACCACTTTAACCCAGTATGCACTTTAACTCCAAGAACAAAACTCTTATGGCCCCCCTACCTGCAGAATGTGTTAGTCAATATGTTTTTCTTTCATTAAGTCGCCTTATGTGTTGTCTACATTATACTGTTATTGAACTGGGATGGGAAATTATTACTTTAATCACTATAATCCGGCACATTTACATGTTTTTATGTCCATTAATGTGCACTGTCCCATTCAAATAAACAAATAAAGTAAAGTAAAGTAAATCCAGGTTGGCGTTAACTCCAACAACAGATATACGTCTCCTTTTAGTATCTTTTCTAACATTTTGTACAACAATTTTACAAACATCCCATCAATTATATTTGGACTCATGTATTGAGAAAAAAACCTCTTTACACAGACATACAGTAGCTTTATACATTATTTGCATTATTTTATAATAAACCAAGCCATCAAATTTCATAGCATGGGATTTTATAAACAATGGATTTGTATCATAGTAACCAACCTTAGGTATGGCTGTAATGATGGATGCTCTGCCACATACATGACTGTATAGGTTCCCTGGAGGTGAAGCAATCCACCTTGTTTGCAGTTTTTGCTGATTTCATCCCTCTGTTGAGATTGTGTCTGGCTTTGCTGTAAGGTTCTCTGTTGCCAGACTGACTTTATATACCTTTCTGACCCCCTTCTCCGGACAAAGAGGAGCCTTAATAAACTCAGTGTATTAATGTGACAGTGGTGGTCCTGTCACTATGCCTCCAGTTGATCCTGTGTCCTGGCTACTTGGCCAAGGGGATGTCCCTTTGGCCGACTGGTTAGCGCGCATGACTCCGACCCGGGAGTCTGGGGTTTGAAGCCCGCCCGGGTCCCTCTTCACCTTGCCACATTAAGATCACATCAGGGGTGGTCTAGTAGTCTAGAGTGGTTAGACTACGCAGGAAAATGTTCAACTCCCAACTGGGATAATCATTTATGTCTTTTCCCCCATTCTCGCCTCATTTCCTGTTATAAATTAAGTTAATTAAAGCAACACCTATTGACCTGATGAGGAAAATAACACAAGTTGAGCTTTGTTTTTTCATTATTGGTGTAATATATTATACTCCTTAATGTTCTTAGTTTTAATATCTTGTATCATCATTATGTATTATATTCTTCTGTGTATGTGTGCTTAAGGAATGTGTAGGTCTCTACTCTGTTAATAGATCCTATGTCCTATTTTAGAAATCATCTGATCATCTGACCTACCGCTGTCTTATGGTGTGTGTCTGGTTAACATATATGATTTCCTATGGTAACTTCAAATACCCTAAAGGTTAATGGATTGGTCAAAAGGTCATTTAACATCTGGTTTAAGACCACTTTGGACTGTGTATCAGTGTCCCCATCTGAACTCAAAATACAGTGGAGACATCACTGTTGACCTCAGTCTCTGTCTTTGTCTCAGGTGTCCACGTTTTACAGAGGTTGAGTGGATGTGAATGGGACGATGAGACTAAAGCAGTTACTGGTTTTAATCATTATGGTTATGATGGAGAAAAGTTCCTGTCACTGGACCTGGAGACACTGACGTGGACGGCTCAGAAACCGCAGGCTGTCGTCATTAAACAGAGTTGGGATGCTGAGAGAGAGAGACTACTACACAATAAGAACTTCTTTACTAAGATGTGTCCTGAGTTGCTGAAGACGTACTTGAACTATGGGGAGAAATTTCTGCCGAGGACAGGTAGAGACACATGACCTCATGTAGTTTGATGATCACAACTACTAATAGACTAATCAGACTGAATCTCTCTCTGTCTCTCCCTGCAGTCCCCCCCTCAGTGTCTGTCCTCCAGAAGACTCCCTCCTCTCCAGTCAGCTGCCACGCTACAGGTTTCTACCCTCACAGAGCCCTGATGTTCTGGACCAGAGATGGAGAGGAGCTCCATGAGGACGTGAACCAAGGAGAGATCCTCCCCAACCATGATGGAACCTTCCAGATGAGTGTTGACCTG
>CM064896.1:31597193-31751193 GCA_030347415.2 Decapterus maruadsi | reverse complement strand
AGTAGCCAGGGCACATGATCAACTGGAGACATAGTGACAGGACCACCACTGTCACATCTCTCCCCTCTTTTCACAAGCACGTCCTCGTGCTTCCGCGCAGGCTGCCACACATTATACATGATACACATCTTGTATGTTAAATTTGTTATATAGTTTATATATATATATATATATATATATATATATATATATATATATATATATATATAAGGATAAACTATATAACAAATTTAACATATATATATATATATATATATATATATATATATATATATATATATATATATATATATATATATATATATACACATATATATATATATATATATATATATATATATATATATATATATATATATATATATATATATATATACACATATATATATAAGGATAAACTATATAACAAATTTAACATATAAATTTATATATATACATGGATCCTGCCAACAACGCCAGAATGTGGCAAGGTGAAGAGGGCCTGGGCGGGCTTCAAACCCCAGAGTCCCGACGGGGCGGAGGGAACAATCTCTCGATTCTGAGTACCTGAGTACCCTCCGACGTCCAATTGTGGAGTGGTGGGGGACCTGTCCCCACTCGCAGAAGACCAAGGGGCCAGACCGAGGAAGCCTCTCTGCCTCGTCACACTGTTGGGATTTGTGGAGCTGGTGCCGAGGCTTGTGCTGTACCCCCTGTCCAGGAGGCTCCTTGTCTGGCCATGAAAATGTTCCTCCAGGGCTATCTCCAGCTGGAAAGACTTCCATGCTGCGTCATACCCACCCTTTCCCCTGTACTGCATGTACAGTGAGGAAAGCTCCTCCACACAGTGATCCATGACCGCATGTTGTACCAGCCTTATCCCCTGGTCATCTGTGTTTTTGAAGGGGACAATCATCCCTTCCTCCTTAATCAAATCCAGCAGGTTTACCTCTGAAAAGAAGTGCCTGCTGACCATCCATGAAGGCAGTGCGTGTCCCTCAATCCTCACCACACCCTCCATACGCAGAGGTAGGTGGAACAGCCCCTTACCCGCAAGGTCCCTGAAGTGGTTGATGTACCTCCTGGCCCTTCCATTCATGGCTGCAGTTGTGTTGTGGTGGAGGAGGCCACAGGTGGCAATCCCCCACTCACCGGGTGCCGGTAGAATGGCACCTGGTGGTTGTGGGGTGAGTCACAATACATCTGCATGAAATTGAGGGTGAATCCCTCCTTTTCCACCTTGAATATGGACCACAGTTTTTTATGCACGTCCATTTTCCTTCTTTCAATGCTTGTTTGAAAGTTAGCAGATTCGTGCAAGGGTTAGGGGGTTAGGGTTAGGGTTTGGAGTGGTAAAGAATCACATCAAAGGTAATCTATGATGTGAATCAGCACGGGCGCAGGCTTTCACCAACCTTGGATAATTTATTACTTAGATAATATATGATAGATGCTAGGATGAGACGAGATCTTAATCAATTAGTCATGTTTATATATAGGTAGGGATCACCTATTAATTGAAGCCAGCTTAGAAAAACAAAATATTCATAATAAAGCAATAAAGTAAACAGGCACATCAGGAAGAGGTCGACCCTATGAAATGAGACAGGCAGAGTGATCATGTGTAAACAATGCAAGGATCAAAGGAGGCAGATTAGAAAGATACATTTTATGCAGGGTTATATTCAGCCAGGGAGACCGGTTAGATTTAGGCTTCCACCTGGAGTGGTTAGGTTTAGTAAAAAAAGAAAAGATAGAAGTTAAAGAAAAGAAGTGATGTGAGGTCCAATAACAAACAATAACCAGTAAACTCACCCCAGAAAGTGTAGGGGAGAGTGAAACAAAAAGGTTATGTTTAGGGATTAAAGGGCTAATTAAATATAACTTTACTATCAGTGAATCCCAGAAAACAATGAGGCTATCAAATGCAAACTATTAGGATAAATACAAATAAATTAGAAATAAAGAGATCTATTTCCCATCAAAAAATTGTGTAAAAAACAATCAAACACCAAACATAAGAGAGGAGAGAGGGAAAGTAAATCAAGTATTGTTTAATGGGTTCAGGTTTGCAAATAGTTGCCCCACAAAAGATTATGCGATCATATTAAAGAGGACCCACATCATGTGAAAAAAGAAGACAGTCAGGAGTGCAGGAGTCCGCCATGTGTCGTCCAATTCAAGGAAGTAACAAAACAAACAAACAAACATAACATAAATATCAATATTAACTTAGAAATAGTCAGACAGTAAACATGCGAACCTTGTGTGGAAGCATCGTGCGAAAGGAAAAACAAGGTTAAAGATATAGTCAAAAAATAATAGAATAATAAACCACATGCATGTATATAAACATAAAGGCTGTAAATAATAAATAAATGACACAAATATATAATATAAATATTATTTAATAGTTAAATCCTAGAATTTAGACCGGTTCTTCCTGGAACATCCTATTAGAGAAGGAAAAGGTAAGTGAAAACAATCAAATGTAAATACTGTATATAGTTAATTTTTTCTTTACCCTGAATGTTTGTGACCTAGTAGGTGTTTTCAGTAAGGTATTCAGGTAAGGGAATCTATTTAAACACCTGAAAGTCCCTGGATGGAATAACAAGGTAAGTAAACAAACAATATTGGATGACATTTAATAACCCTGCATAATAATGTACTGTTTTTTCTTTTCCCTGGATTAATTGTGTCCGACTAGGTCCTTTCATTCAATCCTCCAGGGAAAATGGAGGAAAGGCTCTGGATAATCTGACCCTCCCGTCTAACGCGCTGATTTTTAGACCAGAGTGGGTTGTGTTCCACTCCGGTGTATTTGAGACTGTGGAGTCCATGCAGCTGAAAATGCGCATACAGGGTATTGTGGGCTTGGCCCCTTTTGATGTTATTCACATGCTCCATGATGCGCGTTTTCAATACTCTGCCTGTCTCCCGACATAAACAAGCTTACACTGTTGGCATTGAATAATATAGACAACGTTTTGACTCTGCCATGTAATTGTTTCCCTAATAGGGTGACCCCTTCCTGATGCGCCGTTAAAAACAAAAGGGGTGCGATTGAGCAGCCAGGGGTCGTCCCCTGACCTCTTTCTATCGAGAGCCGTATGCACCAGGCTGTCTTTTAAGTTTGGATTCTTGCGGTAAGCCATGATGAGTTTGTACTGCTGTAACGGCTCAATATGTTGCTGCGCCTGTTGGAAACTAAGTCTAAACTGTCTTTGAAGTGGACCAAGGGGACGCGAGAAAGTTTGGACCAGCGGCACCATTAAAGACGACTGGGGGTCAGTGTTGACATAAGAGGTGACATTTTGAAAAATGGAATTTACTTCACTCTTAATTGCCCTGAGGAATCTGACCGAATACCCTCTGTGTTTTAGCGCTGCAAAGAGGACGCCAGTGGCTTCTTCCATGTCATCTGGGTACGTACAGATGCGGTGAAAGCGAATCAGCTGGGACTTGATGAGCCCGCGAAAGGTATGCGCCGGATGGTAACTACTCTTGTATAAGAGCGCATGGCGGTCTGTTTCTTTGAAGTACACTTTCGTAGCTAACCTCTTTACAGCGCTGTGAGGGACCGGGACAAAAAAGACCTGTGTGTCTAGAAATTCAACCTTTTCGAGTTGTAGATTACATTTAAGTTTGATCTTAGGATGATGGTGGTTGAGCGTGGCCAGAAATGCCTGGAAGTCGCTTTGAGAGCCCGACCAAATGCCGAAGATATCGTCGAGATAGCGGAGGTAAAGTAACGGTAATGCGCTGCATTTTTGAAAGCCTCCTCCTCCCACTCGGCCATATAAATGTCTGCATAGGCTGGGGAATATTTCCTACCCATCGCGCAGCCACAAATCTGCAGATATGCTTTATCATTGAATTGAAAGTCATTTCGAGTCAATGTAATTTTTAATAATTCTAGGATTTCTGCATCTGGCCTATGCTCGTCTGGGTACTTCCTAAAGGTTTTAAGAACCGCTAGGAGGCCGCGCTCGGTCTCTATGTTGGTATACAGAGAATCCACGTCGATCGAAAAGAGAAAGGACTGCGCAGGGACTTTGAGAGTGCGTAGTTTGTGCACAAAATCATATGTGTCCTTGACATAACTAGGGTGTTTGTGCGCCAAGGGATTTAAGTAATAATCTATGTATTCTGCTATGCGGTAGGTTTCTGAGCCGCAGTCGCTAATGATGGGTCTGCCCGCAGGAACCGAGTGGGGCACGGTCCAGGACTCTGGGGGTTTATGGATTTTCGGCAGAAGGTAGAAGAGGCATGGACGCGGACAATCTGGACCATAGAGGTAAGTAAGCTGTTTGAAATTAATAAACTTATGGCGATAGAGTTTGTCAATTATAGGTTTAATTAATTCCTGTGTTTCAGACTGCATCAAACCTGGGAGAGGTTGGTAGTAGTTGGTGTTTTCCAACTGCCTGTGGGCCTCTAATAGATAATTGGCCCTATCTTGTAAGACAATTTGTCCTCCCTTGTCGGCCGGTTAGGGTTAGGGTTAGGGTTAGGGTTAGGGGAACAGGTATGTTAACCACGATTAGACAAGGGAGGATTAGACAATTTGTAGTAACTTTTGAAAGGAAGGTCGTAGAGACTCGGGGTTTGTTTCTATGAGTACCGAAGTACCGAGTGGTCCAGGTAAGTAAAAATCACATGCAAATCCAATTTATTGAAGTAAAATGTCTTACCTTTTTTCTCCACAGGTGGCGCCAGTGAGTCTCCAGCGAGCAGCAGAGGATCCAGCGAGAACATCGGAGTGGTCCAGGTAAGTAAAAACCACATGTACCTCTTTAAATGAGAAAATATCTCCCTAACCGTGCATGGGAAAAAATCGAGCCGCATACCGTTGTATTCAGCGTGGTCGAGTTATAGGGGAAAGACGTCTCGACCGACGCTCTACGACATTCCCCTGGCGAGTTATAGCCAAACACGCACTTTTCTTTGGCCAAATTGACCACAATTGGTCAACGGGTGCTGTCAAGTTCATATCTCAGCCTAGGAAGGTGCTAGAGACGTGAAACAAACGTCAACGGAAAGCTAAGCAGCTCAGCTATCCATTCGAATCAAGTCCGACGCAAGTTTTCCATTTCCGACGCCAGTTTTCACCGAAAACGCACTTTTCCGACCGAAATATGCGGTAAGTATTACAGGTAAGTAAGTGGTAAGTATTACAGGTAAGTAAGTGGACTCTTTTGTTGTGCCCTTGTGGTCCTGTGGACTCTGGGGATTGGGTCTGGCCAGCTGGTCAACTACTGCCTTACCAAACAGCAGTAGACCAGCTGGCCAGACCCAATCCCCAGAGTCCACAGGACCACCAGGGCACTTAAGCCCCCACGCCACGACAAGGCAGAGTCCATGTGGGGGATTTTTTTTTTTTTTTTTTTTTTTTTGTGTGTGAATGTTTGTGTGGGTGCTATGTACCAATAAAAGTGTAATATGAGTGGGTGCAGTGTTTGCGAATGTAAGTGTTTGTGTTTGTGTGTGTCCTATGTACCAATAAAAGTGTAATATGAGTGGATGCAGTGTGGGTGCAGGAAAATAAAAATAAAAAACAAAAAGAGAGCCTCCAAAAGAGAGACTTTTGCTCTTATAAGAGCCCTTGGGCACCTGCACTAATTGTCATTCCTCAAGCACCAGCGCATCGAGGTGAATGATTTCTTAGAGCGGTGCGGGATCTGGTGTTCCTGGCAGCTCTTTACATAGAAGCTGTAATCAGCATCCAGGTCTCCAGTGTTCCTCACCATCTCCATTTCCATTGCAGACCACTTCGTCTGTCCTGCATTTGGCTTTGCCATGCTGTCAGACCTTGGCTGGTCTGCTTCCATCTCCACCATGAGCTGAGTTTCCATGTCCTCATCACGGTGTTGCAAGGACCGTTCCTCTTCCTCGTCCTCATCTTTCTCCTCCTTGTCCTTGGGGGGCTTCTTTGAAGGGACGTGGACGATGGTGGGAATGTCGTCCGCCAACTTGTACAGTACAGTGTCTCGGAAAATGGTCCTCAACGAGAACACTGACCGAATCCGAAGTTCAAGAAGCCGCCTCTGAGACACGGGAATGGACTTATGCAGGACGTGTAGCTTCTCGAAGTCAACGAAGCCCCCGTTGGTGAGGACAGCGAGGCATGACAAATACACAATCAGTGTCATCCGCTTTTCCTCAGTCTTCACCTCGGGAGGCATTCGTTGCATGACCTTCGGGAGCCACGGCATTCCCCACTGCGGTACCTTTCCAAGTGTCCTTCTTCCGTCAAGCGGCGGTCAATCATTTCTTGCGCCACGATGTCCACCTGCTTGATCCCCTTGCCTTCTTCGTCCAATGGGACCCCCACGTCACGCAGCTGGACGAAGTCATGAAAGTTCCAGTTTATCCTTTTCGTTCCCTTGAACGTACGGAAATTCATGCACGGGACAAACTTCAACTTCATGCTCTTCAAGCCCTCCAGCATGCAGTCTCTGGAGTTCCGCCCTGCCTGTCCCACCAACTCAACCATCCTCTGGAAGACGCAGGGGTAGCGGAAGTGTTTCTTGCGCTGCATCCACTTATCCACCAGCTCAGCGTAATCCAGACAGTCTTTCAGGACCAAGTGATCATTCCCCTCACCCCTCAGCCGGGTGTAGGGGATGTAGTGGTTGCTTCGGTAGATGTCCTTTAAGGTCACCTTCACCATCTCCCTGCCCAGCTCAGTATCGGTTGCCAGCAGGCACTCCGCTAACCAGTCAGCCAAAGGGACATCCCCTTGGCCAAGTAGCCAGGGCACATGATCAACTGGAGGCATAGTGACAGGACCAACACTGTCACATGTAGATCATACAACCCCACTTAAAAAAAAATATACTATCCCTTTAAGGAGCTGTGCACTTGACTAAACTTAAATACCCAACAAACCACAGACATGACATCACATTCAGGACCTGCTGATGTCACTCTTACCCATGTTGGTTCTGATGTGAGCTTTGTCCAGTTTGGTGACGATGTCACCCTTCACTCCAGAGAGCTGAAACACACAGTCGTACCTCCTCCAGTCTTCAGCTTTGACTGATGAGACGTCCAGGTCAACACTCATCTGGAAGGTTCCATCATGGTTGGGGAGGATCTCTCCTTGGTCCACGTCCTCATAAAGCTCCTCTCCATCTCGGATCCAGAACATCAGGGCTCTGTGAGGGTAGAAACCTGTAGCGTGGCAACTGACTGGAGAGGAGGGAGTCTTCTGGAGGACAGACACTGAGGGAGGATCTGCAGAGAGAAAGCTTGATATCCACTTGTGGCTGAAATTAAAGGGATAGTTCACCAAAAATTCAAATTTCACTCATTATCTATTCACCCTCATGTCGACTAAGAGCTGTGAGAATTTTCAGAGTCCTTCGTTCCTTCTCTTAGTTACAGGGGGGTCCGCACAGCAGTATTTGTCCATATAATGGTTCCAAATACCTATACTGCTTGTCTGTAATGTCCCTCTTGTATTGAAGCCCCGACATGAGAAATTGTTCCGAAAAAAAATTAAACAAGTCTATATTTTAAGCTTGTTTGTAACGGAAGCTCCCAGTGTTTTGGTTCACTGCTCTTCCTGTGTCAGTGCAATTCTCACGTGATTTGTACTGACCGGCGGAACAATTTCTCATGTCAGGGCTTCAATACAAGAGGGACATTACAGACGAGCAGTATGGAGGTATTTGGATGTTTTTTGGTGTGTCTTTTTTGACAAAGAAAGTTGGTGTCCATTGACAACTATTATATGGACAAATACTGCTGCGCGGACCCCCCGTAACTCAGAGAAGGAACGGAAGACTATGAAAATTCTCACATACAGCTCTTAGTCGACATGACGGTTAGTAGATAATGAGAATTTTTTGAAATTTGAATTTTGGGTGAACTATCCCTTTAATATTTGAAAAAATAAAACACTTTCGAAAAGTCCACAGAAAGAATTATATTTGTTATTTATGTAATTATGTTTAATTATTAATCATTAATCAGTAGCTGCATCAGTGATTCTTGCTCATTCCCAGTTTGAGAGTGAGACATAAAGACAGTAATTCTCTACCTTTTCTATGTGGGAAACCATCTGCATGTTTCAAACACGTCTGTATTATTCAAGGACAAAGACCAAGACTGTGTCTCCAAAGTTGATTTTTAGCTGTATCTCTGTTCCACTCCTGTTTAATGGTTTCAGCTTGGAGGTTTGCAGCAATCCACGTCAGAGTCTGCAGGTCAAATGTGAGGAGGTCGTCTCCATCGTAACCGTAATGGAAAAAACCATCAATCATTTCAGTCTCATTATCCCATTCACAGCCCATCCTCAGCTGGACGATGTGAGCTAGACAGAGTGAGATAAAGACACAGTGCAGTACTTACTGACTGATTTGCTGGGGAGATAAAATAAAATAAAATAAACCAATAAACCAGGTCAACATTTGACCAGAAACATACCTTCAGTTTGGCTTGATAGCTGCTTTATATGGTCTGAATCATTTTTCAGCAGTGCCCCATATGATCTATAGTACTCATTAAACTCTTCCCATTCTTTTGGATCATCCTCCATAAATTTCCTCACCCAATCCTGTCTGGGTTTTAGTATGCTCAAGGTCATGTTGCTCTCAAAGTATGTTATCTGAACTCCCTCAAAGTCTGCAACAACCATGTAGTCAGGGATGTTTGGATGTCCAAAGGAGGCGGTGCCGTAAATCACCAGCGAGTGTTTGACTGTAGGACAAAGAGGATTCAAGCTGCATTTGATCAGTTTACTTTTAATCAATCAAAAAAGAAAGAATGAAGGTCAGTGTTCATGATGCGCAGCCATACATCGTCTGTTAGCTCAGTTTGGAAACAAGCTAATTAGCCAGCAAATAAATGAGTGTTGAGCAGCTAGAAGCCCAGCTATGGTAGGACTTTTTCACATTAGTGATTAACCCAGCCTGCTGCACACAGCCACACCACCTCTTTGGGGTTTGCAATGATTGGTAACAAGAGACAAAATGAGTCATTGAATAGTTGTTTCGTAATTCAGGTTGTGGTTCCTTGTGTTCCCTTTTGGTGCCGTCTGGGATTTTTGACCTTTCGTATTACTTTAATGACTTTGCACCTTCTCCGCTGTGTTTTTGTCTGCGTTAAGGTCCTGTATTTCTCCTACATTGTGACTCTATCTAGGTTCACTGGAATCAGTGAACACAGTATCTTGGGTTTAAAAAGATCTACTTATATGGTCTTTCAAAACAAATACATTTTAAATATAAATAAATAAATCAATGTAATGATGTTACCTGAAGTGGCTACGTGACAGAGGAGCAGCATCAGGAGCTTCTCCATGTTGCTCTGACGGACAAAGCTGGACTGAAGTGTTTATTTTTCAGACAGTTATAACTTAATACTTGATATATTAAGGCTGCAGAGATGAGTTCGTTCAACCAAAACACTTGTTCTTTGTACTTACTGTACCTGGATTTTAATCCATCACTGTTTCCTTCAAAACAAAACCCTGCTTGACTTGTTTCTGTTAGTAATTAACTTCAACTGGCACAGTGTCAAAAATGTTGAGAGTCAAGCTTCACTTCACATCTCTTCTTGTGGTGGTTAACTCATTCATCCACTCACTTCCTTAAAACACAAGTCACAACCCCTGTGGCGCTCTTAACCACAAATGTAATGCAATAGAAAATACAAAGTTAAGGACAGACAGCAAGGGCAACATTTAAATAACTTACAAAAGTCTTCACAACTTGAAGTTGTGGTTGTTGATTGGTTGTGAAGACTTTTGTAAGTTATTAAAATGTTGTCCTTTTAAATTAGATCACACAATGTTGTGAAGGTACTGCCATCTAGTGGACAACAACGGAAACTCTTCTTTTCCTTTCGGTTGTTCCCTCCACAGCGAATCATCTGACCCTGACACTAACTCACACAGATTCCCAGTCTCTGTTGAAACACCAGGTGGCGTTGTTGATGTTTTATAGGAAAACATTTAAGTTTAGTGGTGAAATTGAATTGATAACCTGCCACATTTGTATATAGTTCACAATAAACACACTCTTGCTTGGTCTTCTGCTGCTGTTTGGTGTCAGACTAAAGCATGTATGGTGTGATTCTTGTTGTTGTCATGTGCAACAATCTCTTACACCTGCACCGGGAAGTAGCATCACATATTCACTGTGTGATTCAGCTGTGGTTTTCTTTGTCAGAGACCTTGTTGTTGATGTGTAAAGTTCAGTGTGATCCTCTGTTGGTTTCTGTGGAGCTCTGTCTCAGCTTGTCTGCTGCTAAAGTCCAGAACACAAGTGGGACACGATGTAGTTCCTCACAATACGATCTTTACACAAATATAATGATACATTTTAATTATAAAGCATTTACCAAATCATTAAATACTGTACACTACTGTACACAGAGCTACGCTACGGAGGCTAAAGCGCATGCGTGGCGTTTGTAGGAGCACCGGCATTTTGTCTCTCTGTAACCGCTTCTTAAACTGCTCTTAAAACCAATTTCTATGGTCTTTTTAAATGTCTTTATGCACAAATCCTGCTTTTTAGACATTGCTATTCTTTTTGGGCTGCTCATTGAAATAATCGACCTGATCGATCGCTTGTTTTTACCCTGCTCTGGTTGTCAGCCCCACTGACTCCGAGCGGCCATTGACGATCTGCCGGTTTTTAGCATTTTACTCTGTTTTATTACTTTTTACACCGATTAAATGGGTCGGGCCACCCACCCACTCTTGGACGTGCCCCCCATGATCACTTCGGCTCTTTTGTGATCTTTCTCGGATGATCCTGGAGTGAGCTGCGCTGGCGCTTCACCGAGCTGAAAACCACTGACACCGATCCAGCTCCCAGACGCTAAACCACCGCAACAGGTCCAGTCTCTGGACCTGTGTCTGTAAGTTTTGTTTCTACAAACTTAACATCTAAGCCTAAGTGATCTGAGGTTTTCTCTACGCAGTGGGTTCCTTAGTGGAACCCTCATGTGTAAGTTTCGCTCTGTGCTCCGAGCTCCTACAATAACAATAACAACAACAACAACTCATTCTTTTCCACAAGACAAAGTTACTGGCCACAGCTGTTTCTCTCCCCAGTTCTCATCCCAGTGCAGAAATGGCTCCACTTACCTCCCCATCCCAGCCTGGTTGCCTCAGCTGTGTCCGCCTGTCCGACAGGATTTCCGAGCTGGAGGAAAGGATAACCACACTCTATCGGATCCAGACGGCGGAAGATCTTGCGGACACCGTCATCTTCGGCCCCGCACAACGCGACCCCCGGATGCCTGACATTAATGGCCCCTTCCCCGTCGCCGGTGAGGCCGGAGCCGAGTCCCTTGATGTGCCGGGTGACATCGCTGCGGAAGCCCCTCCGTCGGCCATCGCTCCTGATGACACCTGGTCACGGCTCGGATCTAAACCGAAAGCTGCTGTCAGCTCCACTCCTTCTCCCCTGGAGCGCTGGTTCCATGTGGGTAGAGGAAAAACAAGTTCCCCCTCCTCTGCTCCTGCCCCCAATTTTAATATCCAGCTTAAAAATAAATATGACATTCTCAGTGTGACTGACTTCCCCCCGCTGGAAGACGGGACCCGGGTCTCCTCTTCACCTGCACATGGGCGTTTCCCCCGCAGCATGACTCTCAGGCAAGCCCAGCCTGTGTTCACTCCCGCTCCGCGGAGATTTACGGCTCGTCACGCTGGTGATCCTTCGCTGCCCATGCAGCCACCTCACCAGATGACGGCCCAGGGGTCTCCACCACCGGACCCTTCTGCCCGGAGGTCTCCGCGGAAGTCAAGAGTGCACGCCCAGGTTCAGCGCCCCCCCTCTGTACTCGTGATCGGCTCTTCGCTGGTCAGGCATGTAGCGGTGCTCGGTGGGAGAACTTTCTGCCATCCGGGTGCCTCGGTAAATGACATAAAATCCTCTGCCCTGCGCCTGGGCGACCAATACAGATCCGTCTCCACCTTGGTCGTCGAGGCGGGAGTGAATGACATTAAGAATGAGCGGTCAGAGGATCTCAAAGTTGATTTCACCCGCCTCATTGACACGCTGCTGGACACCGGAAAGCAGTTGATTATTTCCGGTCCACTGCCCTCTCCGTGCTATGGTGATGTTAAATTTAGTCGCCTCCGTCAACTCCATACCTGGCTGAAGGGCTACTGTATGCACAAAAGCATCCCCTTTGTGGACAACTTTGCCGCTTTTCTAAACCGTCGTCAACTCTTTAAAAGAGACGGCCTACATCCCAACCGTGAAGGGTCACATCTCCTATCCTCCAATATCGATCTGACCCTCCACTCATGCACCGCCTGACTCGATGTAACCCTGTATAGCTCCCCCTACCTGTGTAGCAGTCTCATTACACCTAAGTGCATCCCAGTAAGAATAACAAATAGACCATACAAATCACTTGGTCTATTTGCTAATCATAGAAACTCACTCAACTTGACTCAGATTCGACCCTCCTCTTGCCTTACAACTCACCCACCAACCTCCAACCCCCCGGTCCCCAGTTCTACTGATCCATTAGACACAATTAGTAACTCAGCCCCAGTGGTCAGTGGCCTGCAGCATCTCTCCACTCCTGAAGATTTTAGTTGTAGGCATGGTCTGGGTTTCTTACACTTTAATGCCAGGAGCATTGTGCCCAAAATGGATCTATTTAAAACATGGTTTTTGTCAGCTAAACCGGATATTGTGATTGTCTCTGAATCCTGGTTAAAACCCTCTGTTCCTGACGACGTGATTCACATTTCTGGCTATACTGTGTTCCGTGCTGATCGAAAAGGCAGGGCTGGTGGTGTTGCTATGTATGTTGCTGAGTCCTTACAGGGATCTTTACTACATTCTATATCCATCCCCAGACAGTTTGAGTTTTTGGCTGTAGAAATAATCGTAGCGAACGCACCTATTACCATAATTGGGTGTTATCGACCTCCCTCAGCCACAAGTGATTGTATTTCCAGCCTGTCTGATCTCTTGTCCAACTATCTCTCCCACGAGCTAATTTTAATGGGTGATTTGAACTTAGATTGGCTGAGTGAGAATTCTTCAATTATGAAGCAGTCCTGTGACTCTTTAAACCTTTCCCAGCTTATTGATAGTCCTACTAGATTTAATTCTGCCAGTCCTGGTAAAGATACGCTTATTGATATAATTTTGACTAATGTCCCTCATAAATACACTTCTATAGGTGTATTCCCTAATGATATCAGCGATCATTGTTGTATTGCCTGTGTCAGGAATACTAAAATGCCTAAATCCAAGAGCCAAGTCATCATCAAACGGTCTTTTAGGCATTTCTCTGAGCAGGCGTTCCTCCACGACGTAGCCCAGGTAAATTGGCAACAAACGTCGCTAATTCCATTTGTTGATGACGCTGTAACCTTTTTGCATTATAATTTAATTTCAATTATAAATAAACATGCCCCTCTCAAAAAGCATAGAATAAAGGACAGGCAGAATCCGTGGTTTACTAAGGAATTAGCTGATCTGTTCCTTGAGCGCAACAAGCAATGGTCCTTAGCCAGAAAAACAAATTCTGTATGCGATTGGCAACGCTTTCGCGCTCTCAGGAACAAAAGCACTGCTCTTATTAGAAAATCTAAGGCCAGCTATTACCTGACATTAACCACAGACACCTTCAATGACCATTCCAAGTTCTGGAAAACAATTAAAGGGCTCCAAAACAAGACAGTAAATAATCTTCCTCAACAATTAAAACATAATGATACTTTCACTACTGATAAAACGGAAATGTCCAATTTATTTAATGTTCATTTCAAAAATGCTGGCCACATCTTTGATTCACTTCAGGTTACTCAGGGAGCAACGGCTGCTTCCTCTGAACTGGTATCTTTGGAACCATTATCCCCACCTGTCTCAAATCTTAGTTTTAATTTCACTCCTCTGTCAACATCTGAGGTTCTGCACGCCTTGTTAAATTTGGATCTTAAGAAATCTGCAGGGCCAGATGGTCTTGGTCCATTTTTCCTTAAATTAGCCGCCCCGTCAATCGCTCAGGCAGTAACTGATATTTTTAATTTGTCTATTTCCTCTCAGAAATTTCCAGATCTATGGAAGCAGGCATTCGTCACACCCTTGCTGAAATCTGGTGATCCCGCAAATTTAAACAACTATAGGCCAATCTCGAATCTCTCAACTCTTGCAAAGTTATTCGAATCCCTGCTATCCACTCAGCTCCATCAGCTACTTGAGTCTAATAGTATACTTAACCCTTTACAATCTGGATTTAGACCTGGTCATAGCACAGTCACTGCCACTTTGAAAGTCCTGGATGAAGTGAAAACAGCCCTGGATAACAAAAAGTCTGCTTAGCCCTTTTTATTGACCTTACAAAGGCTTTTGATACTGTTGATCACTGTCATCTTCTTAAACTAGTTCAAAAAATCGGCTTCAGTGAAAATATGGGTAAGTGGATTAAAAGTTATCTAACTGACCGTGTGCAGTCAGTGCGGTTCGGTACAGTTGTTTCCAACCCAGTCACTCTGAACAAGGGGGTCCCACAAGGGTCAATTTTAGGGCCTTTGTTCTTTCTTCTTTACATCAACAATATTTGTGACAATTTAAAGTTCTCCTGTATGCCGATGATACAGTCTTATATACCTCCGCTTCCACTTTAGAAGCAGCACACACCAATTTGCAATCTGACTTCACCATTCTACAGCTTGCTCTTCTCGATGCCAAGTTAGTCCTCAACTCAAATAAAACCAAAATCATGTTCTTCAACCACTACTCTATGTCCACCCTACCCCCACTTAAGGCACTGGATAACACCATCATAGAAGTAGTAGATACATACAAATATCTGGGCATCTGGCTAGACAAGGATCTCAACTTCAAACATCACATCTCCTGCTTAACAAAGAAGCTCAAATTCATAGTGAGCTTTTTATATAGATTCAAATCATGCTTTTCTATTGTAGCCCGTAAGCGTCTAGTCACTAGTTTATTTCTATCTCAGCTCGACTTTGGCGATACCATCTACAGATTTGCCTGCCCGTCCACCCTTGCCAAACTAGATCCCATTTATCATGCAGCCTTGAGGTTCATAACAGGTTCAGCTTTCAGGACTCACCATTGCACTCTTTACACACTGGCTGGTTTTTCTTCCCTTCATACTCGGAGGTTACAGCACTGGTATATTTTAATATATAAAGCTATCTTAGGCAAACTCCCTTTATACCTCTGTTCAAAATTTACAACTGTTCAAATCACGCATGATCTTAGATCTAATAGTTGGTTGCGCTTTAAGGTTCCCTTAATGAGGACGGAGTTAGGTATGAGGACACTCTCATATTTTGGGCCTTGGTCCTGGAATGACCTGCAAGTCAGGATGAGGTTGGGAACTCTCCTCCCTCTTCCCGGCTTTAAGAAATCTCTCTCTGAGTTACTAGTCACTAGCTGCACCTGTGATTCTTAGACTTTAACTGTGTTGCACTTATAGGGTCTCTTTTATTGTATCTATGTCTTTGTTTTGTTTCATGCATGCTTGCATTGTTGTTTTCTGTTTGTAATGTTACGCCTCGGACCAGGACATCCTTGAAAAAGAGATTGTCAAATCTCAACGGATCCTTCCTGGATAAATAAAGGTTAAATAAAAAATTTATTTACACATCTGCAGCAGTAAGTGTACTTGAACCAGTAGCAGCAGTATTGTAATAATAACCATGGAACTGGGGCCTGTTAACATCAGGTTCATCAGCCACAAAGCTGATGGTCACATTGGCTGGAACAACAGTTGATTTAACAGATAAACTGCTCTCTGATCAGACATACACCTCCGGAAGGTGAGCAAGCAGTCAGCAGAGTCCAACTGGGTGGAGCTGGAGCTCAGAAAACTGCTCAAATGGAACAGCAGAGAGAACTCAGACCTTTCATTTGTCCTGTTAATAAAGAATGTTTGTTACCCTGTAAATCATTAGATCAGACTGATCGTGTGGAAAGACTCAACACCTGTACACAAACACACCGAGTCCGAACTTCCTCCAACACGGCGATAGACAAAACAAAATGGGAAAGTTACTTTTGTTTCTTCTTCTCTGTCACAGTGCAGGAGCAGGTAGGATCACGTTTAAATATTGAACTCTTCATTTTACTTTCTGCTCAGCTCTGGAATTACATGATTCAGTTTTATCCAGCTGGATTTTCTTATGAATTTGACTGATTACAATAAAAGTATTGTTATCCCCACAGTGAAACACACCATCAAGTTCTTCTACACTGTATCTGACGGAGTCACACAGCTCCCTGAGACTGTGGCTGTTGGACTGATTGATGACTTCCAGGTTGGTCACTGTGACAGCAACATGACCACAGTGGAGCTGACACAGACCTGGATGCACACGGTGCTCAGTAATAAGTCCGACCATCTATCTTTGTACACTGACGAGTGTTTTGTGCATACACCATATTTCAAGGCCTATATTCACAGTTTCAAGCAGCTCCTCAACCAAACTGGAGGTAGGTACAGTCTGCACTTTTTGGGAGGGGGGGGGGTGGGGGGTTGCTGAAACCCAAATCCAACATCTTTGTGACCAGTGTTTAGTGCGTCCTCTGTTAAATTGGCCCATTGCCATAATCCCTGTAGTCATAGCAGTAGGTTCGTTACCTTTTTTTTTTTTTTTTTTTTAAAGTATATTTTTTTGGCTTTTTCATGCCTTTATTGAAGGACAGTTGAGAATGTGACAGGAAATGGGACGCAGAGATGGGGGGATTGACATGCAGTATAGGGCCGTCCGACGCGGGATTCGAACCAGGGCCGCCTGCAGTGAGGACTGTAGCCTCAACACATGGGGCGGGTGCTCTACCAACTGAGCTAAACAGTTGTCGGATTGTGCATTTGATGAGTTTGATGAGGGAAACCAAGAAATTCCTTTAGCCTCCGTAGCGTAGCTCTGAGCAGCTCACGGCTCTGCTCCGTTGTTCTAAAAATAGCTTGCACCAACCTACTGCTATGATTATAGGGATTATGGCAATGGGCCAATTTGCCAACATGTTGAACTATCCCTTTAAAGATGTTCGTAAAAACCTGTGCGAGCTGATGGCCACCATTTTGGAGAAATAAATGACACATTTGTAAATCGTAATTCGTAAGTTCACTCACAGAAGAACGACTTTTGGTCAAAATTATTTGTCTATAAAAGATGGGGAAATCTGGAATAACCTCCCAGTCACACTTAGGGAGAGCAGCACATGTTCAAGGAAAACTACAAACATGGTTACAAGCAAATCAGACATGTGACCACCTATAACCTGTATCTGACAACTGCTGGGGCAACAATAGAGTTTTTTTGTGTATTTGTGTATGTCATCTTGGTTTTAAGTAGTACTTAATACAATTATTACATTTTGTACAATATCTACACACCTCTGCTTGTGCAAATGGGTGTAATACTGTACAGTAGGCACCGTGCAATACAACCTGGCACGTTAGATTGATGTGCAGTTTAGCGCCTTGTGCAATACTATCTAGTGCAATACAACCTGGTACCTATGCACTCCTGCACTTAAGCACTTACCACTTTAACCCAGTATGCACTTTAACTCCAAGAACAAAACTCTTATGGCCCCCCTACCTGCAGAATGTGTTAGTCAATATGTTTTTCTTTCATTAAGTCGCCTTATGTGTTGTCTACATTATACTGTTA
Organism: Decapterus maruadsi; assembly: GCA_030347415.2. NCBI lineage: Eukaryota > Metazoa > Chordata > Actinopteri > Carangiformes > Carangidae > Decapterus > Decapterus maruadsi. The sequence continues at coordinate 31,733,567 of CM064896.1, read as the reverse complement.
TTGAACTGGGATGGGAAATTATTACTTTAATCACTATAATCCGGCACATTTACATGTTTTTATGTCCATTAATGTGCACTGTCCCATTCAAATAAACAAATACAAATAAAGTAAAGTAAATCCAGGTTGGTTATTCAATAGTTAACTCCAACAACAGATATACGTCTCCTTTTAGTATCTTTTCTAACATTTTGTACAACAATTTTACAAACATCCCATCAATTATATTTGGACTCATGTATTGAGAAAAAAACCTCTTTACACAGACATACAGTAGCTTTATACATTATTTGCATTATTTTATAATAAACCAAGCCATCAAATTTCATAGCATGGGATTTTATAAACAATGGATTTGTATCATAGTAACCAACCTTAGGTATGGCTGTAATGATGGATGCTCTGCCACATACATGACTGTATAGGTTCCCTGGAGGTGAAGCAATCCACCTTGTTTGCAGTTTTTGCTGATTTCATCCCTCTGTTGAGATTGTGTCTGGCTTTGCTGTAAGGTTCTCTGTTGCCAGACTGACTTTAGTTGGGCCTTTTGTCATCCATTTTCCTGGACAAAGTTCACACTAGCCTTAATAAACTCAGAAAAATTAAAGCTCAAGTGGTGGTTATTGTCACTATCAGGTCCAGTTGATCCTGTGTCCTGTCTTTGTCTCAGGATGTCCCGTTTTACAGAGGTTGAGTGGATGTGAATGGGACGATGAGACTAAAGCAGTTACTGGTTTTAATCATTATGGTTATGATGGAGAAGACTTCCTGTCACTTGGACCTGAGACATTAAGATCACATCAGAAAGCAGGTGGTCTAGTAAACAGAGTTGGGATGCTGACAGAGGAAAAGTTCAACTCCCAACTGAGATAATCATTTATGAGATTTTCCCCATTCTGCCTCATTTCCTGTTATAAATTGAGTTAATTAAAGCAAACCTATTGACCTGATGAGGAAAATAAGACAAGTTGAGCTTTGTTTTTTCATTTTGATGTAATATAACTACTCAGTAATGTTCTTAGTTTTAATATCTTGTATCATCATTATGTATTATATTCTTCAGTGTCTGTCCTCCAGAATGAGGTCTCTACTCTGTCCAGTAGATCCTAGGTTCCTATTTCAGAAATCCCTGATGTTCTGGACCAGAGATGGAGAGGAGCATCTTATGAGGTGTGTGGTCTGGATCCTCCCCAACCATGATGGAATGATTTCCTAGTGTTGACCTGGACGTCTCAAATCACCCTAAAGGTTAATGGATTGGTCAAAAGGTCATTTAACATCTGGTTTAAGACCACTTTGGACTGAAGGATGACATGTCCCCATCTGAACTCAAACTGGACAAAGTGGACACATCAGGACTAACATTCTAAGAGTCTTTGTCTCAGGTGTCCACGTTTTACAGAGGTTGAGTGGATGTGAATGGGCCCATGAGACTAAAGCAGTTACTGGCTTTTAATCATTATGGTTATGATGGAAAAAAGTTTTGGCTCACTGGACCTGGAGACACATTTTGGACTCCCAGAAACCGCAGGCTTCGTCATTTTTTAAACAGAGTTGGGATGCTAAGCAGAGTTTTGGCTCTTACACAATAAGAACTTCTTTACTAAGATGTGTCCTGAGTTGCTGAAACACACTTGAACTATGGGGAGAAATTTCTGCCGAGGACAGGTAGAGACACATGACCTCATGTAGTTTGATGATCACAACTACTAATAGACTAATCAGACTGAATCTCTCTCTGTCTCTCCCTGCAGTCCCCCCCTCAGTGTCTTTCCTCCAGAAGACTCCCTCCTCTCCAGTCAGCTGCAGGACATTACAGGTTTCTACCCTCACAGAGCCCTGATGTTCTGGACCAGAGATTTAAGCTCCGCTGCAGGATCGGTGATCCAGGAGAGATCCTCCCCAACCATGATGGAACCTTCCAGGAGGAGAAGTGTTGACCTGGAAGAAATCAGTCAAAGCTGAAGACTGGAGGAGGTACGACTGTGTGTTTCAGCTCTCTGGACTGAAGGATGACATCATCACCAAACTGGACAAAGCTCACATCAGGACCAACATGGGTAAGAGCAGTTCATGATGCGAAGCCTGCGAAGCTAGTCCAGGTAGACAACTCAAGCTCAGTCACAGGCTCCCCTCGCCCAAATAGGGTGGGTTATTAAAATAACTGTTTTGGCTCCTAGGGCACTTAGCCACACATTTTGGCTCCCAGAGGGCACTTGAGCACATTTTTTGGCCCACATGAGGGCACTTAAGCACACGTTTTGGCTCTTAGAGAGCACTTAGCCATGCCTTTTGGCTCCTAGAGGGCGCTTTAGCACACATTGTGTTCTTTATTACTACCCTCAGAGAGGAAATCAGATGTGACCTTCACATAAAGACAGCAAACATACAGCAAGGAAACAAAGAGTCAGGCAGTAAAAACAATATACTTTGAGTTGTAACAGTTCAAACACAGTTCACCATGCTGCTCCATCACTGAGTCATGTCCTATCATCTTCTGTTCTGACCTGTTTATCTGTATGTTTTACATTCACCAGAGAAGAGCAGTAACACCACCGTCATCATCATCTCTGCACTGGTTCCTGTCGCTCTCGTCCTCATCGCTGTCACATTCATGATTTATAAACAGAGGAGAGGAAGACTGATGATTTATACTAATTTTAGTCTTTGAGTTCAAGTTTTTATCCAGATTATAAAAGTGAAAGAAGCTTCAGTTTCCTGCACTGCACATAATATGACTGACTGATGATGTGGGGCAGTAGTGGTGGTCAACACACATGAAATAAACAGTCAAGAGCAAAGTGAATTCACTAGAGGAGAAGATCCTATTCAGTTATGATGAGCTGATCAACCACATCCTGTCATTTACAGCTGATTTGTCTTTTCTCTGTGCTAACTGAGTTTTAACAAGTGAGCTACGCTGTTCTGATATAATTTATACTATATGAAAATATCACCAATAGCCTTGTTGGTTTAGAGATTGTACTTGTTTAGCCTGCATTAAGTGAACAGTAACAACTATACCTATACTATCTAATCATCTTGTGTACAAATAAAAGAAATGCTGAGTAATTGCGTTGTAAGGGAGGGACGCACGGACGGACAGAGGGAGGGACGGACGGACAGAGGGAGGGAGGGACGGACGGACGGACAGAGGGAGGGACGGACGGACGGATAGAGGGAGGGACGGACGGACGGACGGAGGGAGGGAGGGAGGGAAGGACGGAGGGAGGAAGGGAGGGAGGGACGGACGGACGGAGGGAGGGAGGGACGGACGGACAGAGGGAGGGACGGACGGACGGATAGAGGGAGGGACGGACGGACGGATAGAGGGACGGACGGACGGACGGACAGAGGGAGGGACGGACGGACGGATAGAGGGAGGGACGGACGGAGGGAGGGACGGACGGACGGACAGAGGGAGGGAGGGACGGACGGACTGAGGGAGGGACGGACGGACGGACGGATAGAGGGAGGGAGGGAGGGAGGGACGGATGGAGGGAGGGACGGACGGACGGACAGAGGGAGGGAGGGACGGATGGAGGGAGGGAGGGACGGACGGACGGAGGGAGGGAGGGACGGATGAAGGGAGGGAGGGACGGACGGACAGAGGGAGGGAGGGACGGACGGACAGATGGAGGGACGGACGGACGGACGGACAGAGGGAGGGACGGACGGACGGATAGAGGGAGGGACGGACGGACGGACGGACGGAGGGAGGGAGGGAGGGACGGAGGGACGGACGGATTGAGGGAGGGACGGACGGACGGATAGAGGGAGGGACGGACGGACGGACAGAGGGAGGGAGGGACGGATGGAGGGAGGGACGGACAGAGGGACGGGGAGGGAGGGAGGGACGGACGGACGGACGGAGGGAGAGGGAGGGAAGGACGGAGGGATAGAGGGAGGGACGGACGGACGGAGGGAGGGAAGGGGAGGGAGGAAGGGAGGGAGGGACGGACGGACGGACGGAGGGAGGGAGGAAGGGAGGGAGGGACGGACGGACGGATAGAGGGAGGGACGGACGGACGGACGGAGGGAGGGACGGACGGACGGACGGACGGAGGGAGGGAGGGAGGGACGGACGGACGGAGGGAGGGAGGGAGGGAGGGAGGGACGGACGGACAGAGGGAGGGACGGACGGACGGATAGAGGGAGGGACGGACGGACGGACAGACGGACGGACGGAGGGAGGGAGGGAGGGAGGGAGGGACGGACGGACGGAGGGAGGGACGGACGGACGGACGGAGGGAGGGACGGACAGAGGGAGGGACGGACGGACGGATAGAGGGAGGGACGGACGGACGGATAGAGGGAGGGAGGGACGGACGGATAGAGGGAGGGACGGACGGACGGATAGAGGGAGGGACGGACGGACGGAGGGAGGGAGGGAGGGAGGGAGGGAGGGAGGGAGGGAGGGACGGACGGACGGACAGAGGGAGGGACGGACGGACGGACAGAGGGAGGGACGGACGGACGGATAGAGGGAGGGACGGACGGACGGACGGAGGGAGGGACGGACGGACGGACAGAGGGAGGGACGGACGGACAGAGGGAGGGAGGGATGGACGGACAGATGGACGGAGGGAGGGAGGGACGGATAGAGGGAGGGACGGACGGACGGACGGGCGGAGGGAGGGAGGGACGGATAGAGGGAGGGACGGACGGACGGAGGGAGGGAGGGACGGACGGACGGACGGAGGGACGGACGGACGGACGGACAGAGGGAGGGACGGACGGACGGATAGAGGGAGGGACGGACGGACGGACGGAGGGAGGGACGGAGGGACGGACGGACGGACGGAGGGAGGGACGGACGGACAGAGGGAGGGACGGACGGACGGATAGAGGGAGGGAGGGAGGGAGGGAGGGAGGGACGGACAGAGGGAGGGAGGGACGGACGGACGGATAGAGGGAGGGACGGACGGACGGACGGAGGGAGGGAGGGAGGGACGGACAGAGGGAGGGAGGGAGGGACGGACAGAGGGAGGGACGGACGGACGGACAGAGGGAGGGAGGGACGGATGGAGGGAGGGAGGGACGGACGGACGGAGGGAGGGAGGAAGGGACAGATGGAAGGAGGGAGGGAAGGACGGAGGGAGGAAGGGAGGGAGGGACGGACGGATGGAGGGAGGGAGGGACGGAGGGAGGAAGGGAGGGAAGGACGGAGGGAGGAAGGGAGGGAGGGAGGGACGGACGGACGGACGGACGGACGGACGGAGGGAGGGAATAGAGAGAGTAGAGAGGGTTGGATAGACTTAAGTTGGACGGGGAGGGGTGGGGGAGAATCGTTGGACTTTTTATTTATTAGACGGACAGTAAATAAGGAGGGAGGGATGGACGGACAGATGGAGGGAGGGACGGACGGACACACTTCCATAAGTGCAGCTACTTGTAATGTGTGACATTCCAAAAACCCATATGAATCATGACTGCCAGTGACACGACCATCACTATCGTTGTTACAGTGGTTGTTGTCGTGATCCTCATTTGTTCTGTCGTTGGATTTAAAGTCTAGAAAAAGAAGACAGACAGAACTCACTGAGAACCTGAACCAGAGAGAAGCTCTGGGATTATTAATTATTGCAAGTAAAACCTATTTATGTAAATATATCTTGATCATGAAAAAGTTTTTTCTGTATATTCACACAATTTATGAACAGTTTCATTTATGTGAATGTTAGTTAAAAAATAGAAACATGTTAATAACTAGTATTTATAGCGAGGTAAGTTCTGTGGTTGAGGTGAACAAGTCACATCAGGTTAATACTGCAGCTGCTGCACAGACATGACTGTCTTTCAGCTGTGTGATCCTCGTGATGAACTGCGTCAGGATCAAAGTGTCATGTTCTCTGTTCGATGTTTTTGGCAGACAAGCTGAAACAGTGTTTTAGTGGAAACGGGTAGATAACAGGAAGGATCACATGAAAAACACTGTTTGAGCTCAATGAAAGAGGATACAGTATAATACTGTAAATCTAATAAACATGAGAGTGCATTTTCTGCCCTTGTTTCCCTGAGTGAAGCTGTGATTGTACAAGGTAATGTAACTGTCTATGAGAGATGTCTTTGTTTATGTAGGCCTAAATTTATGTTTTTTTTAAGTATATTTTGGGGCGTCTTACTGTCTTAGTTCAATCGATATTGCAGTTGAGAAAGAGAGGGAGGAAATGACATGCAGGAAAGAGCTACTATACCTGATGCAGGATTTGAACCGGGGCCGCCCACAGTGAAGTCTCAACATGGGGCGGCAGCTCTATCAAGTGAGCTAAACTCTGCCCCTTAAAGCAGAAGTCAGCGATCCGGTCGTTTTGGCTAATGCTGCGTTCCTGGCAGGATTTTAAGTTTAAGTTTATAGAGAATGTGAAGCTGACGTCACGCTGCTTCCGCGTTGTGGGACGCCGGCGCCATCTTTGGAGGAACGCAAACGTAAACAGAGTGGGGAAAACGGAGGAAAATGAGCAAGAAGTAAAAGAGAAAGAAAAAGAGATGAGGAAGACGGACAAGAAAAGAAAAAAGAAACAGGGAAGGGAAACAAAGGAGGAACGTATCATGATAAACTCAAATTTAACAAGAAACAAAGGTAGACAGAAAAACTACTACTTATTAAGACCCAGATTTACTCCCTCCACTGACTTATGCAGACATCGTGAACTTTCTCATTGGATAACACTTGTATCCCACTATGGGAAGGAAAGTTTTCTCCTGGGCAGAGCAGAGTGAGAAGGAGATGGCTTTCTCTCTCCTCATTGGACTTGTATCCCACAAGGAAAGTTCCGTGTTTCGGCCCAAACACCTATGGAAGTGATTGCTGACGGAAAATAGGACTATTTAGGATTTATATTAACAAAAACATTCAGCTGACTTCTGCTTTAAATTTATATTTGACATGTTACAAAAAAACAAAATTTATTTGAGTTCATGAAGTATTTAAAAAGGTTAATAAATAGGAATATAAATAGGCTACAGGATTATAAATAAAAGACTTATGTTAAAAATAGCTTGTTTAAAAAAATTATTTCAGTTGTGATACTTTAAAAAAAAAACTTGGTGTGAAGACATTTTATTTTGAAAGTACATGATCACATGACCCTGGTCTGGTTTGAGGTTGAACTGTGGGATTGAAGTGAAACCACAGACATGGAAGCAGGAAGTCATGGTCAGAGCCGCTAACACTGTGTTCAAGAGACACACACGGTAAATTTCCTTTTTGGTTGTTTTTGCTTTTTCATCTATTTTATTGTGTTTTAGCCTCAATGGACTCTTGTCTTATAGTTTTTACAATATGCTTTAGATCATGTGTCAAACACTCGGCCCGCGGGCCGGATCCGGCCCGCCGGATGATTTATTTACATTGTGTTAACATTAGCCTCAATGGACTCTTGTCTTATAGTTTTCATAGTGTCTCATGATTTTGTCATATCTTATGTGGAGGAGGAGAAATAAAGCGTATTTCAGATTGTGCGAATTTTAATTTGAAAAATCTAGACATAAGTAAAACTGATGGAAACGCACCTATATTGTTTGTTGCTACTCAGGATATTGATGCACTCGTGAAGGAAAAAAGATGCCAGGTTTCAGGAGCAGCAGCACTGCAGGAGTGCAGTGAATGGTCAGGGGGAAAAGAGTTAATACAAATTGAAAATAAGATGGAAATTAAAATACAAGAAGTTGAAATTCTCTGAGTTCAAAGTTGTTTGTTTTCTGTAAGCTCAACATTGGTCTGTTTTGTTTTGTAAATCTGAACAAGATGGCAAAAATAAGCTCCCACTTTGTTTAGTGTGGTGAGTTGATTCAGTGGTTTAAAACTGTTTACTCAGCTGTATTTAATAAACCAATCATTTTATTTTGATCAATTCCATTGTTTGTGAATAAATGTGTTGTTAGAATAGATCCCTTGTGATCCGTAATCATAACATGTAGGTTACAAATGTAGGCTTGATGATAAAGCATAGTACTGAAAAACAAAGAGTCGACATTTTGCCATTATTTTACTGGTCCGGCCCACATGAGATCAGAAGGTCTTGATCCGGCCCCAGACCCAAACTCAGTTTGACATGCCTGATCTAGATATAAGTGGCTTTTTGTTGGACCAGTGTAGCAGTGAACACACCTTCAATGGTCACAAAAGAGTTAATACAAAGAGGAAACATAGAAGTGAAAGTGCTGAGTTCAGTTCTTCAGCTCAACATTTTGAACAAGATGGAGAAGCTCATGGTACTGCTCCTTTTCTGCCATAATGCATCTACAGGTAATATGTTTTTACAATATGAATTGAACTTTAAAAAAAGATATATATTCCAAACTTATTAATACCTCTTTGTCCTACAGTCAGACACTTCATGAGGTTTTACATTATGGCATCTTCTGGGGACCCAAACATCCCTGATTATTTTATTATGGCAAACTTTGAGGAAGTTGTGATGGTTTACTACGACACCAACATGAAAACACTTGAAGCCAGACGTGACTGGGCAAGACGGTTGAGGGAGGATGATCCTCAACACTGGGAGACCATTTCTGAGGATGGCATACATTACGAGCAGGCCTTCAGAGCTGACACGGAGAGTTTCAAGCAGCACTCTGGAGGTATGTTTGACAAAATGTTATCGCTGATTTACGGGTTTATTTTTTTCAACTTAATTAGAACAGAACAACTCCAACGAGAGTTGAGTCGATGAAATCACTGACTCTGTCACTGAGAACAGAATGTCAGAGGCTGACATGAGTGGTTTTTCCTGTTTGGCTGCTTGTAATTACAGTTTAAAGGACATGGTGTGCTCATGGTTGTTTCACAGTATCACTCTACACCACTACATTAATTCCAAGGTCAACGAGTAGCATTGACTCAAATGAAAACATCAATCTGACATTTATACCTCAAGACTTGCCCTTATTTTGAAATTTCCCGCGGACGTCGGAACGCTGAGTATTGACTGCTGCACTTTCATATTTCTAAGTGTGTACAGTAGATAATTATTCTTTTCCAAACATATTTAGAGAAAGGTTCACACTAACATCCTGCTTAAAGGGATAGTTCAACATTTTGACAAATTGGCCCATTGCCATAATCCTTATACACTGCCTGTCCAAAAAAAAGTCACCAACCAAGCTAATAGAGTAGGTAAGAGCCTCCCATTGGATAATTACTGCATGGATGAATGTTTCAGCTATGTTTCAACTTATCTAACCCTAACTGATGCAGTCTCCATACATTTCCCATAGCCTCCGCGCGCACAGTGAAATTCTTGGACCAGTGCAAGACAGACGAAAGCGAAAGCATTTGCCAAGAATGTTATCATTAATCAAGAACAAAAGTCGGAGGTTTGAAGACGATCAGATCGTCGTAGTTCTGACCATGAACAATGCCAACTAGAGATCCAGCGGCATTATTCCCATAACCCGCCAGGCAGCGTCCTGGAAACCGAAACTAGGAAATGCTGGGTGAGTCAACCACTAAATAATAATATCAAAATAACCATCCAAACAAAATTATATATTCATCGAAAATGGACCCATTAACAAATGTGGGTAATGCAGAGTCATACACATTAATGAGAGATTCTTTTATAACCAAAAGCAAACTCCTTGGGGTCTCTTTAATGTGTTTCAGAAGGGTCAAATATTGGCATCAAATGAATAAAACATCTAAGGAGATTGCTGAGACTATACTACTAAAATTGGGTTAAGAACTGTACAATGCATTATTAAAAACAGAAAGGATAGTGGGGAACCATCATCTTCAAGGAAGCAATGTGGTCCAATCAATGTTACAAAGTCCAGTCCTCAACCCCAATGAGAATAAAAAAAAAGAAGAATGCAACTCTGGATGGAAATAAATGTTATGACATTGCACAAGCTTATTGAAACGATGCCACAGCAAATGCGTGCCGTAATCAAAGCTAAAGGCGGTTCAACGAAATGTTAGAGTGTGTGACTTATTTTTTTGGACAGGCAGTGTAGTTTTAGGAGTAGGTTTGTTACCTTTAATTGTCGATGAGAGCGTTGTGGAGTTGTTGGATTGTGTATTTGATGAGTTTGATGAGGGAAACCGAGAAATCCAATCAGCTTCCGTAGCGTAGCTCTGAGCAGCTCACAGCTCTGCTCCGCCATTCTAAAAATAGCTTGCACTGATCAAGGTAACGCGCCTACTGCTATGACTATAGGGATTATGGCAACAGGCCAATTTGCCAAAATGTTTAACTATCCCTTTAGGCAGTAATGTTGTTTCAGGTTTCGTTGTGGAAATTGCAAAGCTCAATGAATCAGAACGTGGCATTATATTACTGACACAAGACCTATTTTAATTTTTAAATTATTGTTTTTCATTGAAATGTCCAGTTGAGCTCAGACATAACAAATTTTATCTTAAATGTTTTTTTTTTATTGTTTTTTTATAATATGGATTAAAGTGATTGTGTCATATCAGTAAATTATATCATCTCACACTGATCACTGGGCCCAGAACTGAAGTTGTGACATCATCAAACATCAAATTGTTGTCCATAATCAATAGAGTATTGTGTCATGATGAAACTTGTGATTTACAGGCCTAGTTCGTGCTGCATGAATGTCCAAATAAAGGAGGAGCATGCATGTAACTACGGTTCCTTCTCACTGTGCTGTCCTGGTCTCTCTCTGTCTCAGGTCTTGACATTATCCAGCAACACTGGGGCTGTGAATGGGACAATGAGACTGAAAAGACTGATGGCTTTGTGAGGTATGGCTATAATGGAGACGACTTCCTCACATTTGACCAGGACAGTGAGACATGGATCGCTGCAACCCCCCAGGCTGAAGCTGCTAAACGGGAGTGGGATAGTGATAAAGCTAGGACTGTGCTATGGACAAACCTCATCGTTAAGGCCTGCCCTGGTTGGCTGAAGAAGTATTTCTACTATACAAATGGTCTTCTGCGTATACCAGGTAGAGTCATGTGACCTGAGTTGGCTCCTGTCTGTCTCCTTTAAAATGTTAACATCCACTAATCTACTTTAAACTGGTGTGGTAATTTGAACTTTGATAAGCAGGGACCGAGACAAACAAGCAATACAAAGAACATTGCCTTATCTTGCCTTGCCTGATTATTGAAATGATAGATTTTGTACATGAAGAAAACATATTACAAATACATTATAGACATACCTTGATTATTATTTTCTATCTTCCAGTCCGTCCCTCAGTGTCTGTCCTCCAGAAGACTCCCTCCTCTCCAGTCAGCTGCCACGCTACAGGTTTCTACCCTCACAGAGCCCTGATGTTCTGGACCAGAGATGGAGAGGAGCTTTATGAGGACGTGGACCAAGGAGAGATCCTCCCCAACCATGATGGAACCTTCCAGATGAGTGTTGACCTGGACGTCTCATCAGTCAAAGCTGAAGACTGGAGGAGGTACGACTGTGTGTTTCAGCTCTCTGGACTGAAGGACGACATCGTCACCAAACTGGACAAAGCTCACATCAGGACTAACTGGGGAAAAGTTGGAATCATAGAGGATCAAGGTGATGAACTCATTTCTGATACATAAATAGGCCACAGCAAAAATCACATTACAAGACAATGAAGGAGAGTTCAATGTTTTTAACTCCTCACTGTGGGAAAAAGCTCAGAGTCTGCATTACAATCTGCACTACACAGCTTCATCTTTATTTTCAATTCATTAGATTATTAGATTAGATTCTATTAGATTAGATAAACTTTATTGTCCCCAAAGGGGAAACTTGTCTTGGGCAAGAGTGCATAGAGTCGTATAGCAACAATACAATAAGCACAGTGACTGACATACAGGCGATAGACGTACAGACAAAGCAGGATTGCACAGCATCAGAACCATAGCAGTCGGCATCGGTTCTAAAAAAGAGGTGGAAAGTAAAGAAGGACAGAAACTTGGCTTGGTACAAAATAAATAAAACAACTTAAAAGATCCTAAGATCCAAGGAAAACTGCAAGAGTAAAAACTCGAGCTACACCACGCTTCAGTTACTGTAGGAGGCCACCAGCCTAAGGTGTGAATAGGGACCGGCTGTTTGTTCATGACTGTACTCTGCTCTAACCTGCTTCATCTGCACATTGTGTGATGACGGTTTTGTTTCTTTGTGTTTTGTCGAACAGACACAACCATCGCCGTCGTTGTTACAGTGGTTGTTCTTGTCGTCGTCTTCATTTGTTTCGTCGTTGGATTTAAAGTCTACAAAAAGAAGACAGGTGAGAGAGTCCAGCAGCTGAGTGGATGTTTGTGTCAATATGTGATGCAGCAACAAGTGACAAGAGTCAGAGTCTGATGAAACTCTACAGTTCAACATGAAAATGTTTGACAAATGAAATTCTTTTTCTTCTCTTCTGTTTTCAGCTGAACTCCCAGCACCTTGTACGTGTAAGTACAGCTGTTTTTTTATTCCACTTCCTCTGAAGACATGAGGTTAATTAGCTTTAACAAAACTGTACAGGCAGGACGTTTAGTGTCAGTGTGTGATGGTGAGTGGACTAACGACATCTTTTAACTTTTACAGCTCCTGGTGGCTCTGAACTCACTGAGAACCTGAATCCAAAGTGAAGCTGGTCAGGTTGAAAAAACAGGAAAACTGACATTGCATGTTTGTTTATTCCAAGAGACACACAACGACGTTCCGGTCAACTATTTATTAAATTGGATCATCAAAGGAATCAGATACAAGAAACTCTGCTGTTCAAGAAATCACAGTCTGCAAGCAGTCAGCTGCAACCACCAGCCCAGGAGAGCCAGAATTCTCTGCCTTCTGCCTAAAACAAAGGCTTTACATTAATTCTCAATACTTGGCACTATGTGTGTGTAATTAATTCTTATTGGTCAGAAACAGGTGGGAGTGGCTGAGGTTTAGACTTAGCCCTCCCTTCATTGGTGCCCTCTGGCTGCCACAGGTTGGTCCCATCTTCCCAGCACATGAACCTCTGGGCCTGAAACACAACAATCCCTCCCTACGTTGACATAACTTCCATCCCAGGTGTCTGAGGGTTCAGAGCAGATAACACAGATCAGTAAAACTCTTCCTCACAGTGCTTCATTCAGCAGACCACAGGCCTCTCATCCTCCCTTCCTTCGGCCTTGGACATGTTTTGCTTTCTGTGCCCTCAGCTACCTCTGAATGACCAAACAGGTTACTGCTATTTATTGCATTATGAATCTATATGGTTTTCTTACAAGTTTCAGTTGTCTTTAAACTCAATGGGTTAGTCAAAAATATAAGACACAATGGGTTAGTTATAACATGAGGCAAAACTTTACTCCTTAAAGTTAAAGCATAAACATGTCCATAAATCCTTCTGTGTGTCCTGGCTCCTATCTCAAGCTAGTGCTTGACTCCCTCGCATTCTTCAACAGGACACAACAGGTCAAATACAGTTCAGAACAACTCACATAAAGACAAATGTTTCACACCAATCAGGATTAACTTGTTAATGGGTAAAATGTGTAAGTGCTCAATCAAATAAAACAATCACCAGAGAGAGATATTCAGTGTTGATCAGTAATGTCAAAGTGGAGAATATACAGTACGTTCTGGTGATGAGGTAAGTGTGTGTAGCTTGGCAATACAGGTCCAGCCTTATCTCATCAGTCAGTGAGACAATAGTGAAAACAGTTTTCACCCTAACAAGCTTTGTCTAGGGTCATTTTTAGAGCTGTAAACAGAGTCTGAGTGACAGCTGGTTTTCTAACTCTGAAGCTTTGCAAGTTTAATATATTAATAATACATAATAATACAATTTCTTTTTTTTATTTACTGTTTGGGCCTAAAATAACACCTTACAATTTTATTTTTTTTAAATATATTTTTAATTTTAATTTTACAGCATGTCCACTGTAGAGGACAACAGGACAATTTCCATGTGAAAATACAACAGAATTAAGATAATTATAGTAATATAATTATAGTAGTGTAATAGTGATATTAACCCAAGAATACATTTAATTAGATAAAAAATACTAACCCACACACCTCCAGCCACTTCTTGCTAATGCAGAAGCCCTAACAAGTCGATTATCAAATGCAGTTGAAAAGTGAGAAGTCACAATTGGTTCCAAAAATGCACGCACACTTTGCTGACTGTGACAGTATTAGCAACTCACCCTGTCCATTTCCCTGTCCATACCTGCTAGTGGTGTTGAGAAAACAGAGGGCACACTGGTTTAGTCTTAGGCAAATGTGGCCATGTTTAGTTTTTTCTGGAGCTCACCACAGCCTGGTAGACCTGCTATAGCAGCCTCACCAAAAGTCAAAGTAAAACAACAGGGTCCACTACTGTATTACCAAGTGAACTAACTATTTAACTAACTAACCCAAATACTAACTGAGAAGCATATCTAACTTAAACTGCTTACATAACACAACAACAGCTAGCCAGAAACACAAAGGGAAGACAGGAACATTGACACATTTGGTAATCGACTTGTCAGGGATTCTGCATCAGTAGGAAGCAGCTGGAGGAGAGTGGATGAGTTGTGTTTTGTTTCTTTTCAATAGAAATCAGTCAAAGCTAACAGGTGCTTGATGCCTGTGTATTATGGGATGGGACCCTGTTTGTACTGTTGATGAAATTTGGTGCTGTTCTGAGCATTATTTGTGGCTATCAGTGGCTTTTTCGATGGCGTTTGCTCGTGTTTCCATAGACGGCAAGGTTTTTCTATCTGGCTTTCTGTGCTGAAGTCACTACAACTAGACAACTAGAGACCTGGGTTAAACTTGTGTCGGAATATCCCTTTAATGCCGTATTTAATTCCAGTGTCATGGATGTGATCCCTACTGACCAACCTCATGAGCATATTTTTTGGGAATTTTGCAAATATTCAACAATAGTGACACAGTACAGCAATAATCTAACATATTTAAAAACATTGACATAAAACAAAACAAAAAATCCGAATCGCTCGCTCTTATCTACTAGAGTTAGCGGAAGGTGGGCAGGGTTGTAAACGAGGGAGTATAATGGAAGCGGGCGGGGCTATAACAGTAAGTGGGCGGACTTTAATGGGGGAGTGGGCGGGGTCATAACTGAATTGAACCATCGACTTTCCGGTTAGTGGATGGCCCGGTCTACCTCCTGAGCCACAACCATAACATAGAATATATAACGGAAAGTGGGCGTGCTTATACTGGAAAGGGCAATACACCACTACTGACATGACACGGGGCCTCAAGCAGGTGCTTAGTTTGCTTATGCCTTAGGCCGGCTCTGCCTGAGCCATGACTCCACATCGCATTCATTCATCACATTCATTGAAAATACAAAAATGCAGCAGAGATCAAGGAGAAAGTTAAAATGCTCTGAAAAAACATAGGCTACACAAAATTGTGTTACAGGCCTTAAAAGAGTTCAGCTTTCTTAGTACAGTAAATGCATTCTTTGCTGGCCTCGTTTGACAATACATTCAGTATATATTTTTAAAAAAAATCAAACTTCAACAGGGAATCAAACACTGTACCTAAGTAGGCTACTTGTAAGTTGCAACAGTTCTGGCCTTGTTCCCATGAATGGAACTTGACTTTGGTTTTACACCGTTTCTTCTAAAAAAATTAAAAAAAAAATCATATTTTCATCCCACCATAGTTAACAAAATCTAGCAGGGCCCTGCCATGGTCTGACTGAAAGGAAGTCATTGTCTGAGAATTTTACCAGTAGCTGCCTTACTACAGTAGACCTGCAACTGTCTGTAGCCTATACAGAATGAAAAGAAGGGGAGATAGAACACAACCCTGTGGGCGTGTGTTTGAGACCACAACATCTGACAAAGCTCTGTCAAACTAGGAGGGAGGGACGGACGGCCGGACCCTGCAGGATAGTTGTAGTAACTCCTCCCACTCTGAAGTCTCAGAAGTGTCTTCATTCCTTCAGTGACTGAGCTACAGTCAACATCTCTGTAATAGAAAATCACATGACTGACAATGTAGCTACTTGACAACACATTTTAGTGTTGTTTCAAACAAGGGATCATACAACAATTCTATGAAAGAAGTATCTAACAAAAGTGTAAAATCTATCTGAATCGAACCGAATCGAATATCACAAAGAAATATCAATCCAACTACATGGCTCATCTGGACAATACTTTGGTTCCTTTCTTAGCTAGAGGAGAAAAAATGACTGAATGATCTGTTGGAGGCTGTTGAATAGTTGAAATGGCTCCTGGTTGGACAGAAAAACACTCTGGGACTCTGTTAGTTGAAGTACTGGGAGTGTGAACAGAGGACAGCAGAGAGAAGGAGAGTGTGGTATACTGATGTGGTGATGAAAAGAAGGGATCACCGCCGACACGTCTTCACTTGTGTTCAAAACAGAAGTTTATTAACAGGAAGAAGAGCAGTGTAAAAAAATCCTGGAACATCTCTGGTGCCAATGTGAGAAGTTCTCCTAACTGGCCCAGATCTCTGACTTATATCTTTCTAACTCCCCCTTCTCCGGACAGAGAAGAGCCTTAAACCAGATGTTAAATGACCTTTTGACCAATCCATTAACCTTTAGGGTATCTGAAGTCACCATAACCAATCATACATTAACCAGACACACACCATAAAGTCAGATGACTTCTAAGCAGGACATTTCTAATTTGAAGTGTGGGCTCTGTAGAACAAACTCTGGTCCCAGTCACCAGAATAGTGGTAACTGTTGTAACTTTGGATTGTAAATGTAAATAGTTAGTAGCCTATTATGATTATGTTTTTATTGTGTTGTCTGTAGCCTCTTAAAATAAAGTTTTACCTCGACACTGCTGCCATATCAGGGGAATAATCCTTCTCTGTGTCTAGAAAAATGTATTTCGGTTTGGTCTGTAGTAAATTGATGTGTTGATGAAAAGAAGGGATCACCGCCGACACGTCTTCTCTTGCATTCAAAAAGTAGTTTATTAACAAAAAGAAGAACAGTGTACAAAAATGCCGAATCCGAGAGCACCTCTGGTTCCAATGTGAGATCTCTGTGTCAATGTGAGAACTCTCTTTCCTAAGGCTCGAAACCCTAATCTTATATACTTCTAACTCCAAAACTCCACCTTCTCCCAACATAAGGATATAGCTTTCCATTTTAGGTATTAAATGTTCAACGTTAACACGAACAATCCATGTACTGTTAATCCAAACAATTCCTTTAAGTATGAAAAAAGAGAAATCTCTTCTCTAATTCCTTTAAGTGTTTAACATTAGCAGTTCATGTTTTACGTCATTGAATACAAAACAGGACTCAGCCTATAGTGTTTTACGACCTTACATCCATGTACTGGACATAAACATAAGTGAGGCTCCTCGCAGGAAAGATGTGAAAAACAGGAAACATATTCTTCTAGGGTACATTTCACAAAGGTTACTCATTATCCCATCTAAGGTTACTAAACATCTAATGTAACATCTTTATGTCTGTAAATGTATGTAAGTAAGTTTGTAAGTTTCAAATGAGAACACACATACAAAGAAAAACATAATACATAATGTTAAAATAGAAAGTTAAGGTAGATAATATACTACAGGTCACCAACAGCAATTACGCTACAGATACAGTTCAGTTAATAGGCATTTTACCTGTTATCAGAGGTATAGTGGATGTGTGACAAAAAGACAAATAATCATGTTTCAAATATTTTGTTACAGTAATTGAATAAGAAATGACAAATGGAAATAAACACTTGTATTAATCGAAAACAAGATATTAAAAGAATATTGATTCATAAAATAAATTGATTTCAATAGATAAAGCTGTCGCGGAAATGTTTAGTTCTGCCTGTTGAAGAGTTCTAAACCTTGAACTCCTGTGTTCGTTTAATGAAGTAGCCTACGCAGGAGACGTTCAATTTCAAGTTTAACAGAATTTATTCTAACAACAATTTATTCTTCCCTAATCACAGCAGCAGCAGCGTCAGTTCACCAAGTCTGATGCTCTACTCTGTCCCTGTCCGGTTTTTGTATTACTGATTACACAGTCATAATATGATCATTGTGAGTGCGTCTTCATTGGCTGGAGTCCACCACGCCATACATCAGTGTTTTAATTTCCGTTTTCACGCCGTGCCCCGGTCACTGGAACAGATGGAGAAAAAGAACAGAGGCATACACCCCCCTCCACGTTCTATGACCTCCTTCTGTGTCATCTGACTCTCATACTCGGGGTAAACAATACTGTCCATAGCCATACATTCAGATTGTATATGTTACTGCTACTTCCCCTATGTGACAGTCATTTTCTCTGAGCTGCAAGAATTAAATATGTCAATAATTCAAAAGCTGACTACATGGTTCATTGTTAGAATGATTGTCACATCCTCATGTGTCCAAGTATTATAACTGTGTATGATTCTGAAAAAGGAAGGTTAGTGTCACAAGTAATATCACTATATATGATGCTGCAAAGAAAGATAAATGTCATAAGTAATATAATTATATATGATGCTACAGTAATGGTGGTTGCAGCTAACTGCTTGCAGACTGATTTCCTGAACAGGAGAGTTTTTTGTATCAGATTCCTTTGATGATCCAATTTAATAAATAGTTGACTGGAACGTCGTTGTTTGTCCTCTTAGCTGGTTTTTTGTATGAGCATAACACATGGCACGGAGATGAGTCTACTGTATGACTCCAGATATCCCACCTGAAAGCTGAGGAAAGTGTGGCAGAGCGTTGAGGACATCAAGACTGTAAAACACTGCCGACGAAAGGATCCACAGAAAGAAGAGGAAAGTGAGGTGTTGTGTGGGGATAGGAGCAGTATGGAAGCTGAATCTGAAGATTCAAGGCCTGATTTTTTTCTTTGCATTGCAACCTTTTTCAATTTTTTTGGACTTTTTTTTTTGACTTATTGGACTTTTTCCTCTTCTCGTCCTTTTCTCTTTTTTTATAGCAAGACAGACCTTTTCTTTTTTGATTTTTTTTTTCTTTGTATCACAACCTTTTTGATTTTTTTTTTTTTTAACTTTTTTTTTGTATTGTTGGACTTTTGTCCAAGTCTTTTTTGTATCAGATTCCTTTGATGATCCAATTTAATAAATAGTTGACTGGAACGTTGTTGTTTGTCCTCTCTTGGAATAAACGAGCACGCATGTCAGCTTTTCTGTTTTTCCATCCTGACACGGGTCAGGAAGAGAAGGTTCTACAGAGTTCATCCTGTTGCCCAGGGTTACTGTAGTCAGGGCTCGGTTGAACAGACTCTACTGTGAGTTGAGTGGTTTCAAACTGTGTAAGGGACATCACACAACAATTCTACAAAAGAAGTCTCCATGTATGTACAACAGGGCTGCTGCATGTACTACCACAAAAAGTGACTTTTGTAAAATAAATAAATAAAATCCATGTCTAAGCAATGAGCTGAAAGGTCAGACAACATCACAGGTGTAGACAATATCAGTAGAAATATCAATCCAACTGCATGGCTCTTTGAAACTGTAGTATATTATACTCCTTAATGTTCTTAGTTTTAATATCTTGTATCATTATTATGTATTATATTCTTCTGTGTATGTGTGCTTAAGGAATGTGTAGGTCTCTATCCTGTTAAAAGACCCTGTGTCCTATTTTAGAAATCATCTGATCATCTGACTCACCACACATCTTGTGTGTCTGGTTAACATTTGTGATTTCTTATGGTAACTTCAAATACCCTAAAGGTTAATGGATTGGTCAAAAGGTCATTTAAACATCTGGTTTAAGGCTCCTCTTTGTCCAGAGAGGGGGTCAGAAAGGTATATAAAGTCAGAGTTATGGTCAGTCAGCAGAGAGGACCTCTCACTTTGGCAGAGAGACTCCATGCATCCAACATGCAACATTTCAGAGACACTATGCGCTATGGCGGCGTTTCTGCCAAACTACAGCTGTGGAGAGAAAAAAAGTTTGCTCCAACTCACTAAGTAAAGGGGAGGGCAATTCCCTCTTAGCTAGAGGAAAGAAAAATACTATCCGCCCAACTCAGAAAAAAAAATCCTGTTGGATAGTTGTTCTAATCCCACCCACTCTGAAGCCTCTTCATTCCTTCAGTGACTGAGCTACAGTCAACACCTCTGTGAGAAAACCACATGAGACTGACAATGTACTAGACAGGAGGACAGCGAGGGAGGAGGACAGCGAGGGAGGAGGACTTAGCTAGAGGAGGAGGACGCCCAACTCAGGAGGAATCCTGTTGGAGGAGGACAGCACGAGAAGGACAGCGAGGGAGGAGGACAGCAACGGAGAAGAACAGCGAGGGAGGAGGACGGCGAGGGAGGAGGACAGCGACGGAGGAGGACAGCGAGGGAGGAGGACGGCGAGGGAGGAGGACAGCGACGGAGAAGAACAGCGAGGGAGGAGGACAGCGAGGGAGGAGGACAGCGAGGGAGGAGGACGGCGAGGGAGGAGGACGGCGAGGGAGGAGGACAGCGACGGAGAAGAACAGCGAGGGAGGAGGACAGCGAGGGAGGAGGACAGCGACGGAGGAGGACAGCGAGGGAGGAGGACAGCGACGGAGGAGGACAGCGAGGGAGGAGGACAGCGAGGGAGGAGGACAGCGACGGAGGAGGACAGCGAGGGAGAAGGACAGCGACGGAGAAGGACAGCGACGGAGGAGGACAGCGAGGGAGAAGGACAGCGACGGAGAAGGACGGCGACGGAGAAGGACGGCGACGGAGGAGGACGGCGACGGAGAAGGACGGCGACGGAGAAGGACAGCGACGGAGGAGGACAGCGACGGAGGAGGACAGCGAGGGAGGAGGACAGCGCGAGAAGGACAGCGAGGGAGAAGGACAGCGAGGGAGAAGGACGGCGAGGGAGGAGGACGGCGAGGGAGAAGGACAGCGAGGGAGGAGGACAGCGAGGGAGGAGGACAGCGAGGGAGGAGGACAGCGACGGAGGAGGACAGCGAGGGAGGAGGACAGCGACGGAGGAGGACAGCGACGGAGGAGGACAGCGACGGAGGAGGACAGCGAGGGAGGAGGACAGCGAGGGAGGAGGACAGCGAGGGATGAGGACAGACGGAGGAGGACAGCGACGGAGGAGGACAGCGACGGAGGAGGACAGCGAGGGAGGAGGACAGCGAGGGAGGAGGACAGCGAGGGAGGAGGACAGCGACGGAGGAGGACAGCGAGGGAGGAGGACAGCGAGGGAGAAGGACAGCGACGGAGGAGGACAGCGAGGGAGGAGGACAGCGAGGGAGGAGGACAGCGACGGAGGAGGACAGCGACGGAGGAGGACAGCGAGGGAGGAGGACAGCGACGGAGGAGGACAGCGAGGGAGGAGGACAGCGAGGGAGAAGGACAGCGACGGAGGAGAACAGCGACGGAGGAGGACAGCGACGGAGGAGGACAGCGCGAGAAGGACAGCGAGGGAGAAGGACAGCGACGGAGGAGGACAGCGAGGGAGGAGGACGGCGAGGGAGGAGGACAGCGACGGAGGAGGACAGCGAGGGAGGAGGACAGCGAGGGAGGAGGACAGCGAGGGAGAAGGACAGCGAGGGAGGAGAACAGCGACGGAGGAGGACAGCGACGG
The DNA here is from genome assembly GCA_030347415.2 of Decapterus maruadsi. Classification (NCBI taxonomy): domain Eukaryota; kingdom Metazoa; phylum Chordata; class Actinopteri; order Carangiformes; family Carangidae; genus Decapterus; species Decapterus maruadsi. Next base: position 31,712,100 of record CM064896.1, on the reverse strand, counting down.
AGGAGGACAGCGCGAGAAGGACAGCGAGGGAGAAGGACAGCGACGGAGGAGGACAGCGAGGGAGGAGGACGGCGAGGGAGGAGGACAGCGACGGAGGAGGACAGCGAGGGAGGAGGACAGCGAGGGAGGAGGACAGCGAGGGAGAAGGACAGCGACGGAGGAGAACAGCGACGGAGGAGGACAGCGACGGAGGAGGACAGCGCGAGAAGGACAGCGAGGGAGAAGGACAGCGACGGAGGAGGACAGCGAGGGAGGAGGACAGCGACGGAGGAGGACAGCGCAAGGAAAAGGATGGCGGGGGTCGGGGGAGAGAGACGACAGCGATGGAGGGAAGGAAGGAGATAGTTGGGAGCTGTGTTGGGTAAGTATTTTTCTTTCAAGTTTTGATTTCATCTCTAACAATTTTGGTTCCAGTGTCCAGCGCTCAGGTCTGTTGTAACTTTTGATGAAGCATGTACAGATTCAGGATCAGGAGTGGAGGATACTTTTCATATTTTTCTAGACTATTTGGACTACTTTGATAGATTAAATATATGTCTGCTAATTCGCCATGCCATTTAAAACAAGTTTACAGATAATCATTAGCCTATGTATTATTAGGATTAGCAAACACATTAATTAATGTAGCATGTTAGTAAGTAGTTAATTAATGTTTACTATTCAAAGTTAGTTAATTAAGCTGTATAATGTTATTAGCCATTATGCATTACTCAGCATCAATTAGCACATTTTTATATTAATGCTTAATAATGTAGCCTACAAACTAACATTAATTAAGGGGCCCTTATTGTAAAGTGTTACCCAGTACAAGCAGGAGCAGATGCTGACTGTCTGACTCATTCTTCGTGTACAGAGGGTCTAATTGTGTAAGAGCAGTGTGAGTGTCATCAATCTCAGAGCCATAGGCTACGCAAGGATTTTTGAAATACCGAGGTCATTTAGTCATGGTGTGTGGGGGAGATGTTGGGGTTGGGGGGTGTCAGAAATGTTTAGTGTAGTTGCAGCATATTTGGATTTGTGTTGTATGTGATTATTCACGTTGTTTTAGCTATAGTATATAGTAGCCTAGCCTATTTCACATTTCTGTGCATATTTTTCATTAGTAAAACATCAGCTCCAGTTGGAGTCAAACTTCATTTCTGTTATGGTCAAATGAGCCAAAAACAGTTGTATTTGGATGGAGTGAATATTGTGACAGGACAGCCCTTTCCTGCATGCAACCCCCCCCTCTCTCCCTCTCTACTGTGCTGTTGATTAAAGGCAATAAAGCTTGAAAAATATACTTTAAAAGATATTATTTAATAAATTCTTGCTTTAGTATCCCATGACTCAAAGGTAGATTTCATTTTACTCTAAAAATGTGGATTTTTTCTTTAGTTTTTTACTAGGGGGAGATGAAAAATTAACATTTTCTACTGTACTCCAAATGTGTAGTAATCTCACAGGTCTTAGTTTTCTTGTGTTGCCTAGTGGGTCAAATAGACCCATTAACCATGATTCCCTGGTGGTTCAGAAATACTCAATTCAGTTTACTGCTAGATTTAGATTTAGTCCCCCTGGACATGTGGAAATTTACAAGGAATTTTTTTCTGGTGTGTTATGTGCGGTGTGGTGGGAAACCCCAGTCGTTGCTAGGAATGTAGCTATAAACCACACACACACACACACACACACACACACACACACACACACACACACACACACACACACACACACACACACACACACACACACACACACACACACACACACACAGGCACATCGAAAAAACCTTCATAGAAATTTTACTTTGGATGGTAAAAAAAAAAATGCTATTTTTTAAAAAACTTAAATGAGCCTATCCCTTAAGCCAAGTTTCTCTCCCTTCTTTGCAGGATATGGGGTGTCACTACTTGCCCCTGGGCGCAAATTACCCCACTCTCCCCTACCAGTGAATTGTGGAGTCATTGGGTCATCTCTGTGCCATGAATTTGCTCTGCTCTTCAACTGAACCAGTTGCTTTCACTCATTCATTAGATCACCTTCCTGACTGAATGATTGGACTTGGCTGTTTTTTTCTAAGAGCATAAGAAATATATGGCACAGAAATGAGTCTATGACTCCACATATCCCGCCTGTGATGCACAAGAAGGTGAAGAAAGTGCGGTGGAGCGTTGAGGACATCAGGACTGCAAAACACTGCCTCTACTGCCTTCTGAGTTTCAAACAGCCACAGCTGATTGGTGAGGAGAGGACAGCACCTGCACTCACAGAACTCACAGAACTCCTCTCACCCTCAGCTCCTTCATCTTGTGAAAAGGAAGGAATATAATATAGGAAAATAATCAACATGGTGAGTATGGATACCCAGCAGAGGTGGGAATTGTGGAGTCATTGGGTCATCTCTGTGCCATGAATTTGTTCTGCTTGTGCACTGAACCAGTTGCATTCACTCATTAGTTCACCTTCCTGACTGAACAACTGTGCTGACACGGAGATGAGTCTATGACTCCAGATATCCCACCTGAAAGCTGAGGAAAGTGTGGCGGAGCGTTGAGGACATCAAGACTGTAAAACACTGCCGAGGAAAGGATCCACAGAAAGAAGAGGAAAGTGAGGTCTTGTGTCGGGATAGCAGCAGTATGGAATCTGAATCTGAAGATTCAAGGCCTGATTTTTTTCTTTGCATTGCAACCTTTTTCAATTTTTTGGGACTTTTTTTTGTACTTCTTGGACTTTTTCTCTTCTCGTCCTTTTCTCTTTTTTTATAGCAAGACAGACCTTTTCTTTTTTGATTTTTTTTCTTTGTATCACAACCTTTTTGATTTTTTTTTACAACTTTTTTTTGTATTTTTTCTCCTTCAATGCCTGACCTTTTTCTTTGTATTTTTATTTCGTTCTCATTTTGCTCTAATAGAAATGCATGTCTGACATGATTACTAGTTTTGATAAGCCATACATGCACAATGCAAACAGGACTGAGGGTTCATTCCCAAAGTTTATTTTTTCACGTTGCAATACATGACTTTTCTCCTTATGCCCTGCATGCACGTTGCTATATTAGAAGCTGTCCTTTTCTCTGAGATATTTTTCAAAGCACCTTTTTTATGTTTTATTTTATTTTTCTCCTGGGGCAATTCTTGATTTTTTCCCCCCGTTTTCTGCCTCACATGTGTCTGGAGGACTGTATAGACATGGACAATTTCATTATGGAAACAGATTTTCTTCCTCCATATGATGGACTATAGATGATGATGAACTTGGAGCAGACGACGAGATTGAAAACACGGGATCGCAAGTGTGGATTATAATCATTATAATCATGTAACACTGAACAATAAAGAGCTGAACTGAAAACATTCATCTTCTCTGAACACAAAAGCACCTGCACTCACAGAACTCACAGGGTCCTCTCACCCTCAGCTCCTTCAGCTTGTGAAAAGGAAGGAATATAATATAGGAAAATAATCAACATGGTGAGTATGGATACCCAGCAGAGGTGGGAATTGTGGAGTCATTGGGTCATCTCTGTGCCATGAATTTGTTCTGCTTGTGCACTGAACCAGTTGCATTCACTCATTAGTTCACCTTCCTGACTGAACAACTGTGCTGACTGGACTTAGCTGGTTTTTTGTATGAGCATAACATACACATGGCACGGAGATGAGTCTATGACTCCAGATATCCCACCTGAAAGCTGAGGAAAGTGTGGCGGAGCGTTGAGGACATCAAGACTGTAAAACACTGACTCTACTGCTGTTTTAACCCTTGTGCTGTCATCACATTGAAACATACATCCCATGGGTCAGATCATAACATTGGGACATGTTATGATCGAGGGGAGGAGGTGGTGTCGTGGTTGGAGAGTGGAGGGTGGAGGTGTTTGGGTCATCCGTACCCAGTGCCGGGACCCAAGGCGGTGGGGTGGGGGTCCGCTTCTCTCTCTCTCTCTCTCTCTCTCAATTTTCAATTTCAATAAGATTTAATGACAGAACTGTGAATTTTGCCAAAGCATTGGGGAGGCAGCAATACAAATACAACAACAAATACATAGATTATATCATTATTACTGTTATTACCTTACATTACACCACATTATTATTATTACCATCTCTCTCGCTGTCCGTCTGTCTCTCTCTTACTCCCTCCAACCCATTAGGCATTAGGCAACTGTAGACAATTTGTAAGCAGTTACAGTAAATATATACACAAATAAAACACATTACCGAGATCACCCAGTTCAGCCTTGTCGCAGGTATCTGACCACCTCTCTCCCTCCTTTTTTTTCTCTTTCTCTATCTCTGTTAGTAGTCGGGTGCATTTATGAAAAAAAAAACACATAACCCTAAAAAAATCTAACAAAAGGTTCCTCAGTTGTTTTTTATAGTATTAGATATCCTTAATGACATACTAAAAGTTTACCAAAGTTTGACCACTAGAAAGGTGTAATTTTCAAGATGGCATCCTAATGCAAATGTAATGGGTTGAAAGCCCGGAGAGACACCCCAGGTGAATAGCGTAATTTTTTTTTTTTCCAACATATTTTTATTGGTTTTTGTTATACACACAGACATAAAAAACAACAACAACAACAACAACAAAAAGAGTACAGGAACAGGCAGTTACAAGAAAAAAATGTTAACATCAGATATTTACTTGAGGTGGGATTAAAAAAAAAAGAAATTAAGTAAAGGAAATAAATGATAATGACTGCAGAGGAGAATCCAGGGTTAGAAGCAGGAGTTAACTGTTGTGAGAAGGGGGAGTGAGGAGCTTGTCTTTGATATAGTCTATCAGTGGCTGCCAGACTTTTGAAAACATGGCCAAGGAGCCATTCACTGTGAATCTCAATTTCTCAAGGTTGAGATGGTGCAGTACATCCTGCATCCATTGAGTCCAGGTCGGAGGGTGGGGTGACTTCAACCATCAACCTTCTTGCCAATAGAGTAACAAATTTTGTAATTCGAAGGTTTGTATTGGCTAGATTTTTGTTGTTAACCCCCGCCACCCCAAAGATGGCAATTAAAGGGTCTGGCCTGATTGTCAGTTGAAAAACATTTGATAAAGTTTTGAAGATGGAGTTCCAGTAAGTGGACAGGCTGGAACACTGCCAGAATGAATGTGCTAGGGAGGCAGGTGAACGCTTACAGCGGTTACAGGTAGGGTCTAATAGCGTAAAATTTTTAACTAACAGATATCACCATGAAACTTCCCAAGTTTATCACTTACATTAAGACAAATATATTTTGTATTACAAGTTTTGTCAAATTGTATGTTTAAATGTGTAAATGAGGCAATAACTAATTAAATATGCGCTAATTTGCATACTTTTCCAGAACCGAAAACGTAACAATGGATAAAGCCACTTTCAAAAGTTTGTTTTATTTTGTTGACACATTACTGTAGAGTGAGAAGGTTTTACTGAGGGGATTGATTTTGGATATCTCTTTTTATCACTTTGTAAATGAGAAAATACTGTCACCAGCCCTAAATAAATCAAATTTCGTCATGTTTTCAGGACTAAAATATTGTATAAATGAGGCTGTGAATGATATATCAACAATCCCCTCTGTAAAAACCTTCAGAATATGGAAAATGATCAAACTGGAAGGTTTGGTGTTAGAGATGATGATGAATGATATCGTTAGGGGGCAAATAAAACACAATTTGCTTTCATTGAACATATATTAGAGTAAAACATACATTTCTCGCTAGAAATGTCCTCAAACCAGATATATGCCAGATATATCCTGAAATGTTTTTACGGCCAGAAAGCTGAATGAATATAACGTTCAATACACACATTGTAACCGATTCAAAATCGTGGAATAAGTGCCAAACAAAACAAAATTTGAATTTGTTAAACACATATTTTGAAAGTAAGACACAAATTTCTCGTTAAAAATGTCATCAAAATATGTTGAAATGTTATTTTTGCAGCCAAAATGCTGAATAAACATGACGTTGTATAGGAAACGTTGATATTGAACATAATTTAGCTCACGTTAAATGAATGAGCAACGAAATGTTGAAAGAAGACGTATTTTAGCCCAAAAGTGTTCAATTTGAACGTTTCTGGGGTTTGCAGAATCGTCCATAGTGAACATTTCCTGTTGGCGACTGGGTTGGTTGAGCAGAATGTGCGCTGCATGCATGGTCTCCATGTGGGACCACACAAGGATGGGATGCAGCAGCGTTGCAGATACTTATTGATTTTAATTGACAGATTACATGCACAATAAGCAGAAATGTCATGCATTGTGAACGTCTGACCATCCACCCGTCAGCGCGGCGGAGTGGCTGCACCGCGCCGACCGTGGTCATTGGAGCAGCTGAATCTCCTGACTATGTTGCAAACTACCAGCTGAAGATGGAGGTGCTATGGTACGTTCACACCAAAAGCGTCAGGAGCATCAGCAGAATGGGCAGCAGACACTCTCAACGCTCTGCTCACAGCCTGCCAGCTCCAGCGGCCAATGGGGTGGGACTTTCAAGCAGCACAGAAGATGTGTCCACTCAAGCACTCTCAATTTCTCCCGGTCTGCAACTGGCTGCTGCCGCGGCGCCGACGCTCCTCATTTGCATGAAATTGAACTTCTCTCAACTTTTAATTTGACGCCTCTCGACGTTCCAACGCGCGTCAACGCTCCCAACGCTCCCAACGCTCCCAACGCTGGCTGATGCCAGTCTCTATTGAAAGTGAATGACTTCTGGCTGCCGTGACGCTCCAGACGCTTTTGGTGTGAACGCACCATTAGAAGAGGAGAGGAGCACAGTGGAATCTGAGCTCCTCTCTGTGAAGACATGAGCCCGGCGAGGGAAAAGAGGAGCTGAGTGAGTTTGCAACAAAAAGGGTGAGTATGGATCTGCAAAAGGCTGAGGTGGTGGAAGACTGAGGACGTTGAAAGTACAGACACCAAACCACCGGCCTCTCCTGACTATGTTGCAAACTACCAGCTGAAGATGGAGGTGCTATGGTACATTCACAATAAAAGCATCAGGAACGTCAGAAGCATGGGCAGCAGACACTCACAATGCTCTGTTGGGTGGTCATGGATCTGCAAAAGGCTGAGGTGGTAGAAGATTGAGGATGTTGAAACTACAGACACCAAACCACCGGCCTCTCCTGTCTACATTGCAAAGTTAGATGGAGACATGAAGACATGAGCCCGACGAGGGCAAAAAGGAACCCACGGCTGAGTGAGTTTGCAACAGAAAGGGTGAGTATGGATCTGCAAAAGGCTGAGGTGGTAGAAGATTGAAGATGTCCAAACTACAGACACCAAACCACCAGCCTCTCCTATGTTGCAAACTACCAGCTGAAGATGGAGGTGTTAGAAGAGGACAGGAGAGGAGCACAGTGGAATCTGAGCTCCTCTATGTGAAGATATGAGCCTGATGAGGGAAAAAAGGAACCAACGGCTGAGTGAGTTTACAGCAAAAAGGGTGAGTATGGATCTGCAAAAGGCTGAGGTGGTAGAAGACTGAAGACGTACAAACTACAGACACCAAACCACCGGCCTCTCCTGACTATGTTGCAAACTACCAGCTGAAGATGGAGGTGCTATGGTACATTCACACCAAAAGCGTCAGGAGCGTCAGCAGCATGGGCAGCAGACACTCACAATGCTCTGTTCACAGTTCCTATTGAAAATGAATGACTTCTGGCTGCCGTGACGCTCCAGACGCTTTTGGTGTGAACGCACCATTAGAAGAGGAGAGGAGCACAGTGGAATCGGAGCTCCTCTCGGTGAAGACATGAGCCCGACGAGGGAAAAGAGGAGCTGAGTGAGTTTACAACAAAAAGGGTGAGTATGGATCTGCAAAAGGCTGAGGTGGTAGAAGACTGAGGACGTTGAAAGTACAGACACCAAACCAGAGGAGGCTGGTCCATTGAGGCAGAGGAGGTTGGTCCTCCTCTATTTTTGAGAGGCAAGAGGGAAATTTATTTTTTATTTAAGAAAGATTAACTGGTTGAAATAAATCATTACCAAATCTCAGTATAATTTATAAAATATTATTTATGTATTTTATCACAAAAAAGTTTGTTTTTTGGAAGAAAATCCACTTAAAACGGTTCAAAGGCGCCGCCAGCAGCTCAGGAGACAGAGCAGTCTGTGTGAGGAGCAGGGAGCAGGAAGGTGGGGGCTCAAAAACGGAGGTGCTAAGATTTTTACTTCCCTAACTGACCTGGTGGAAGACGGGATCTTCTTCCATTGACTCAATGCATTTAGGATGTCTTCATCCTGACCTGTGATTGGCTAAGACACAGTGAAAATGACGTCATGACGGAGGAGGCTCTCCTGCGATCAGAACACAAGATTGACAGCAGGTTGGTCCAATGACAGTCCAACCCCCTTGGTTAGAAGATTGATGCTATGTGCGCCAAACTTTCACTCCCAGTCTACGCTGCAAACTGCTGCTCCCAGCACAAGAAATACGAGTTTTCAGAGATATTGGCATTGATTTGAAAGTAAATATCAGCAGATTTTTGATAAATTGTTGGGAGATATCAGAGAGAAGCAGTCAGGAGATACCAGTAAGGAGAAATGACCAGCTGAAGTGGTGTTTACAGGAGAGGAGCACAGTGGAATCTGAGCTCCTCTCTGGTAAGCTACTGATGGTAAACTGACTCACCAATAAAAGACCTGCTAATCATTAGGTAGCATTTAGATCTGCTGTTGGTGTAGTGGTTAGCATTGTTGCCTATGAAACGGACGATGTGCGTTCGAGACCAGGTTGTGATAAGGGCTTTTTATTTTTTTTATTTTTTTTACATCCCACATCCATGATATCATTAGACCTGTGTTGATCTGAAAACAGTACGATTTAATACAATTATGTCGTTTTTACTAAATCTTGTAAGACATTGTTTTACTGTTTTCATCATAAGAAAGTATAGGCTAAGTAGCCTACTAGTCAAAATAACATGATGCTGTGGGCTGGTGTTCCTGTCCTCCCCAATTTTTTTAGTCACCAGCCGCCACTGCACCAAACCACCGGCCTCTCCTGACTATGTTGCAAACTACCAGCTGAAGATGGAGGTGCTATGGTACATTCACACTAAAAGCGTCAGGAGCGTCAGCAGCATGGGCAGCAGACACTCACAATGCTCTGTTGGGTGGTTATGGATCTGCAAAAGGCTGAGGTGGTAGAAGATTGAGGATGTTGAAACTACAGACACCAAACCACCGGCCTCTCCTGTCTACATTGCAAACTTAGATGGAGGTGAAGACATGAGCCCGACGAGGGCAAAAAGGAACCCACGGCTGAGTGAGTTTGCAACAGAAAGGGTGAGTATGTATCTGCAAAAGGCTGAGGTGGTAGAAGATTGAAGACAACCAAACCACCAGCCTCTCCTATGTTGCAAACTACCAGCTGAAGATGGAGGTGTTAGAAGAGGAGAGGAGCACAGTGGAATCTGAGCTCCTCTCTGTGAAGACATGAGCCCGGCGAGGGAAAAGAGGAGCTGAGTGAGTTTGCAACAAAAAGGGTGAGTATGGATCTGCAAAAGGCTGAGGTGGTAGAAGATTGAAGACGTCCAAACTACAGACACCAAACCACCAGCCTCTCCTATGTTGCAAAGTACCAGCTGAAGATGGAGGTGTTAGAAGAGGACAGGAGAGGAGCACAGTGGAATCTGAGCTCCTCTCTGTGAAGACATGAGCCCGATGAGGGAAAAAAGGAACCAACGGCTGAGCGAGTTTACAACAAAAAGGGTGAGTATGGATCTGCAAAAGGCTGAGGTGGTGGAAGACTGAGGACGTTGAAAGTACAGACACCAAACCACCGGCCTCTCCTGACTATGTTGCAAACTACCAGCTGAAGATGGAGGTGCTATGGTACATTCACAATAAAAGCGTCAGGAGCGTCAGCAGCATGGGCAGCAGACACTCACAATGCTCTGTTGGGTGGTTATGGATCTGCAAAAGGCTGAGGTGGTAGAAGATTGAGGATGTTGAAACTACAGACACCAAACCACCGGCCTCTCCTGTCTACATTGCAAACTTAGATGGAGGTGAAGACATGAGCCCGACGAGGGCAAAAAGGAACCCACGGCTGAGTGAGTTTGCAACAGAAAGGGTGAGTATGTATCTGCAAAAGGCTGAGGTGGTAGAAGATTGAAGACAACCAAACCACCAGCCTCTCCTATGTTGCAAACTACCAGCTGAAGATGGAGGTGTTAGAAGAGGAGAGGAGCACAGTGGAATCTGAGCTCCTCTCTGTGAAGACATGAGCCCGGCGAGGGAAAAGAGGAAACTACGGCTGGGTGAGTTTGCAACACAAAGGGTGAATATGGATCTGCAAAAGGCTGAGGTGGTGGAAGACTGAGGACGTTGAAAGTACAGACACCAAACCACCGGCCTCTCCTGACTATGTTGCAAACTACCAGCTGAAGATGGAGGTGCTATGGTACATTCACAATCAGCAAAGCAGACACTCAGGATGCTCTGTTCACAGTCTCAGAAAGTGAAGCATGGGCAGCAGACACTCACAATGCTCTGTTGGGTGGTTATGGATCTGCAAAAGGCTGAGGTGGTAGAAGATTGAAGACGTTGAAAGTACAGACACCAAACCACCGGCCTCTCCTGACTATGTTGCAAACTACCAGCTGAAGATGGAGGTGCTATGGTACATTCACACCAAAAGCGTCAGGAGCGTCAGCAGCATGGGTAGCAGACGCTCTCAACGCTCTGTTCACAGCCTGCCAGCTCCAGCGGCCAATGGGGTGGGACTTTGAAGCAGCACAGAAGATGTGCCCACTCGGGCGCTCTCAATTTCTCCTGCTGTGAGACTCCCGGTCTGCAACTGGCTGCTGCCGCGGCGCCGACGCTCCTCATTTGCATGAAGTTGAACTTCTCTCAACTTCTAATTTGAGGCCTCTCGACGCTCCAACATGCATCAAAGCTCCCAACGCCGGCCGACGCCAGTCTCTATTGAAAGTGAATGACTTCTGACCACCGTGACTTTTGGTGTGACACATTAGAAGATTTTGGTGTGAACTGAGCTCCTCTCTGTGAAGACATGAGCACCTCCATCTTCAGCTGAGTGAGTTTGCAACAGAAAGGGTGAGTATGGATCTGCAAAAGGCTGAGGTGGTAGAAGACTGAGGACGTTGAAAGTACAGACACCAAGCCACCAGCCTCTCCTATGTTGCAAACTACCAGCTGAAGATGGAGGTGTTAGAAGAGGAGAGGAGAGGAGCACAGTGGAATCTGAGCTCCTCTCTGTGAAGTCATGAGCCCAACGAGGGAAAAGAGGAAACTACGGCTGGAAGGAAGTTGTGAAGGAGAGAACAACAGAGCGAGAGAGGACTGCATGGTGAGGAAAAGGACGGAGAGGGAGAGAGGGGAAGACAGCAAGGGAGAGGACGACAGAGCAAGCAGGAGAGAGGCGGTCGGGGATGGCAGAGGAAGAGAGGACCACCGAGAGAGGAAAAGGACACCAACGGAGAAGGTTGGCAGAAAGTCCTGTGATAGACTTGAGTGACAGAAACTTGTCTAAGCATTTATACAGTGTTTCTGTTTATACAGAAAACTAGATTGAATAATGAGAGAACTCACAACAACAGAGTTCTATATGCACAAACATTAAATGATGTAACGCTATCTCATGGCTCCACCCACTTCATATCTGTAATAAAACACCACTTCACTGAGCTGCTGCCACCATTTCAGGTGCAGCTAATGAACGAGAAGATCAGAGTCATGATGAACCCGTTGGTTTTTTTCACAGGGATTTTCAGATTCATTTCTTGGTCTCAGCTACTGATCGATGTCGAAGGGTTCGAGGTCGTCGTGCTGTGGGTGGATCTGGTTCTTTACTTCATGACACAGAAGTTCTCTGTTCAGGGTCTAGTTCAGACTTTGCTCCGTTGTGTGATGATCTGTGGCAGAAGTCCTTATCAGTGGCTGTTTTATGGCTTTAGGCGCCTTTGGAACATTTTGAGATTTTACCACCGTGTAGATAGGACTAGTACAACTGACACTGACGAGGAACGGGATGAGGATCTCACCCATGAAACTGTTGAGGATTTCTGATAAACATGGCTGTACTTGTATATCTATGTCTATATACTTTAATAATCACAAAATTTCCTTCAACATGATTTAAAACTCAGGTTGTGTTGATTTAAAAGTCTATTTCTTCTAGTGTACTTTAGAGTTAATCATAGTTAGAATGAGGATGAAGGTTAGGTGGAGTTTAGGACCTGTACGCCAGCACATATTCACAACAACCCTGGTTTCAGCTCAATGCCCTGGTGTCAGCTCAAGGCCCTGGTTTCAGCTCAAGACCCTGGTGTCAACACAATGCTGAAGTTTCAGCACAAGGCCCTGGTTTCAGCTCAAGACCCTGGTTTCAGCTCAAGACCCTGGTTTCAGCTCAAGGTCCTGGTTTCAGCTCAAGACCCTGGTTTCAGCTCAAGGCCCTGGTTTCAGCTCAAGGTCCTGGTTTCAGCTCAAGGCCCTGGTTTCAGCTCAAGGCCCTGGTTTCAGCTCAAGGTCCTGGTTTCAGCTCAAGGTCCTGGTTTCAGCTCAAGGCCCTGGTTTCAGCTCAAGGCCCTGGTTTCAGCTCAAGGCCCTGGTTTCAGCTTAAGACCATGATTTCAGCACAAGACCCTGGTTTCAGCACAAGAGCCTGGTGTCAACACAATGCCGAGGTTTCAGCACAAGGCCCTGGTTTCAGCTCAAGACCCTGGTTTCAGCTCAAGACCCTGGTTTCAGCACAAGAGCCTGGTGTCAACACAATGCCGAGGTTTCAGCACAAGGCCCTGGTTTCAGCTCAAGACCCTGGTTTCAGCTCAAGACCCTGGTTTCAGCTCAAGACCCAGCTCAAGGTCCTGGTTTCAGCTCAAGGTCCTGGTTTCAGCTCAAGGTCCTGGTTTCAGCTCAAGGTCCTGGTTTCAGCTCAACACCGTGGTTTCAACACAAGGTGCAGTTGAAGCGTGGACTCACAAGGAGAAACAAAAATGCAGAAGCACTGGAACGTGGGAAAAACACAGACATGAACAACAGGCATTCGACGCAGACGATCCAACAAAGACAAAAAGGGAGAACACTGAGGACGGCAGAGTGAGAGAAGAAGGTGAGAGAGAGAGGACGACAAGGGAGGGAACGGCACAGCAAGGAAAAGGACAGCGACGAGGAGGACGGCAGAGTGAAGAAAAGGACGATGAGGGAGAGGAGAGGAGGACAAAGAAACCACCATTCATTTTCATGTCACACACACAGACACACATGTGCATGGTGTACTGTATGTAGCTTGTTTTAGTTTTATGTTTTGTTATTTCATTTTCTAATTGTGTCCAAATAAAGTTCCTTTAAAATTTCTCCTGGTTGTTCCAACCTCTATGCTGTCAAACTCCTAAATCCTTTAAATTTGCTACACTTAAGGTATTTTATATTTTCTACCACTGTGGGAGCTGGGCAGCAGCTTCTGATATTCCCTTCCAGTGTCACATCTCTGAAAACACCACAACAGATTTACCAGCAGGTGTCACTTGGATGAACCAGAACTAGGTTCCTCAGTGGAAAACCAGAAGATGCACGTCATGTCTCTTCAGGTTACTGTAGATCATTGATCAGACAATGTGTGTTTTCAAAACTTGCCTGGAGGGTGTAGGCTACTCTTTCATGCAGCTGTGGTGTTTGTGGTGTCAGAGACGGGTGTGTCTGGAACACTGTGTGAAGGCTGATGTTGGTGTCAGTCCTGCTTCTCACCAGCTAGGTCAGACCTCGGTGTCCAGGTCTGTGGGATGTCCCTATGTCTTCACCCTAACCTCTAGAACTCAGTCTGTCCTGAAACCAGAAGCTTCAGCTGTCTGTAAATAGTAATTATCTTAATCTTGATCATCTTAACTCTTTCGTGACCTCACTAATTGCTCATCACATCCGCTCCGGACCGCATGTTTTTGGCTATTTGTTTACCTTTTTTCCCACGTCGAAGCGAACTCTGTACATCACCTAGACACAAACAGTTTTCACGTGGTTGAAGAGTGACTTTCCAACGTGCTCCTTGAAAAAACGACACGTTTTTCCACTGTTTCGTTTGTGAGTACGAAGGAGAAGAAGAGAGCTCTGTTTCTCCAAAAATGGAGCTTCCGCTCTAGTTTCAGAGCGAAATGCACTTTTGTGTCAAGTGGCAATCGGCTCATTTTACCAGTAGCTACTCTGCAGTGTGGCACTGCCACTGTTGCCTCATGCACTTGCTCTCGGTGGGATTTGTTATGGTAGGTTAGATACTTTCATTATTTCATTCCTTTTTTATGTGCCTTTAAATTACTTTTGTTTGGATTTAATACTAAATAAATAAAATGATTCAAACCGAACTGAACGAGTCAAGTGTCTTCATATGAGTTTCTGTCACTTTTTGTTAAAAGTCCTTCAGTGACTCTGCTCATTTCTATACTGACAAGAAAATTTCAACCAATCAGAGAGCAGCAGGAAACCACAGACAGGTAACAGCTGCTCCAGCATGTTCCATAGGCATGTTCCACAGCATTTCCTCTTTCTATCAGGTCATTCAGGAAGTTCCTCTGGTCCTCATTATTCAGTCAGAGCAGAACTGTGGACAAACAAGTTGAGTTCAGATTCAGTAAATGATGATGCAAAAAATTAAATAACATGTGTGCTAATTTATGGCAAAAAATGCGTCCAACAAAGTATTTAAAAAAGAAATCTTGACACGTCAGCTGTCTTTTTGAGTTTTAATAAAGGGCATTATATGTAAATAATGGCCTGATGTCATAGTGTAGCTTCACCACCAGGACACTAATTATCAGTCTGTAAATATTTCTGTTATATATGCATATAACTTTGTGTGGGTTAACACCAGAATTTCCCATTACATCAGTCTGTAAATATTTCTGTTATATGCATATAAGTGTGGTCAAAGAATAATTCTTTATAGTGTTAATATTTTTTGTTAAACATCAGTCTCCATAGCGACATGGTGTCAGTGGCCCCACAGAGACTGTCAGGGTCATAGGAAGTGAAGCTGAGTGTGGGATACAGTGACACCTGCTGGACAAAACACACATCCTCTACCACACTTAGAAATCAACCATATGGTACATGCCTTTGGACTGTGGAAGGAAGAGAAGCAGAGAACCCACTAGGCTACACACAGACACAGGGAGAACATGTAAACTACTACCATGTCATGATTCGGTTCAGGAAATATGTCCTTTTTGTGTAAAGTTTTTAGTTCACCCTGTGGTAGCAATTATGGGTAGTGGATAATGATTTTCAAAAATGAGTTGCAAAACATTTAAATCCATTACACAAATGGGAAAAAAAGCAAAGGCACCTATCAAATTGAAAAATGTCAAAGCATTCTAAATCATATACTGAATTTGATGCTAGAAACCAGAAAAAATGTACTGGATTAATTATAAAATCAGTTTGAATGTGACTAATCAGACACTGGCACAGCTGGCACTGTGCATAGCTACAGTATTTGCATCAATTAATTGTCTATACAGACATGAACAATGAAAACACACACAGAGACACAATTCTATTCACACCTATGATCAATATTGAGTCACCAATTCCCCTGTATGGTTATCAGTGATCAGTCGTCTGAGACATGACTGAAAGGGATAGTTCACCCAAAATTCAAATTCACTTTCGTTTCTGATCTCTTTGAGCAAGGTCTTTAAATCACTTTGTACCTCGGCCACTAGTGGGCGACACGGGACTATTTCTCCACAGCTCCTGTTTACAATTTTGGAATATGGAGGTTGGAAAGTATAGCTGAGAGATTGAGTGTACGTGATTTTAAATGTAACCTGATAACTGTCACAAAAATAGAAACACAACATGCTTGTGTTTACTTCTTCTTTTGTTTTACAATTTGAAATGATAACACTTTTCTATACACAGAGAAGGATTATTTCTCTTCACAAATGTGTGTAGACCAGGATTAACCTCAGACTGCTTCTAACACAAGGCCACTAGTTTATAGATCTATTCAGGGAATTACTGCACTGATCAATCGTCAGTCTTGGAATTAAGAATTTTAAGTGAACTATCCCTTTAATTCCAAGACTGAAGATTGATCAGTGCAATAATTCCCTGAATAGATCTATAAACTAGTGGCCTTGTGTTAGAACCAGTCTGAGGTTAATCCTGGTCTACACACATTTGTGAAGAGAAATAATCCTTCTCTGTGTATAGAAAAGTGTTCATTTCAAATTGTAATAAAGAAGTAAGTAAGTAAATACAAGCATGTTGAGTTTTTATTTTTGTGACAGGTATCAGGTTACATTTAAAATCACACAGTCTCTCAGCTTCCAAACAGGAGCTGTTGAGAAATAGTCTGGTGTCGCCCTCTAGTGGCCGAGGTACAAAGTGTTTAGAAGACCTTGCTCAGAGAGATCAGAAACGAAAGTGAAATACATCCATTCAAACAAGTCATTCCAGCCTCGTCACTGCCGGCTCACTTCTTAGTCGTTCCTGTTCACTTTCTGTTCAGGTTCTGGTGTCGGTCCATCCGAGCCCCTCGGTTAGAACCAACTCACTTCAGCTGGATCCTGTTGTGGTCTGCAGTTCATCATGTCAGACTCCGGTGAGATCGATGAAGGCCTCTACTCCAGACAGCTGTGAGTACACTGTGTTTTGATGACAAGTTTACCTGCACATACCGCTGTCCTGTCCTGTCCCACACAGTCACCGTGTGTCCCACCTGCACGTACACAGGTATGTGCTGGGTCACGAGGCCATGCAGCGGATGGCCACGGCCAGCGTCCTCATTGCGGGAATGCGTGGTCTTGGAGTGGAAATAGCTAAAAATGTGATTCTGTCCGGAGTCAAGCGTGTCACGGTTCAGGACGAGGGTCAGGCTGAGTGGGCCGACCTGTCCTCACAGGTAGGCTACTGTCTCTGTGTCCTTCTGTCACTTGTCTGTGTCATACACAGTGTAAAAGTCCAGTATTTTACTTTTATTATTTAAATTGTAAAGTTACAGTAAATTACCGGCTAATGAGTTAACTTTTACATTAACAATGTAAAAATACTGTAATTTGTAATTCCACAGCCACATACAGATATATCACAGTAATTCCATGGGCATGGTAAAATATATACAGTAACTGAAATTTTAATGGAGATTACTGTGAAATATTCACAATAAGTTACTATGAAATATTTACAGTAAAATGTTGTGAGATATTTCCAATTAATTACTGTGAAAGTAATGCAATTATTAGCCAGCAAGTTACTGTAAATTTATAGCAAAACATTTCACAGTCAGATTTGGGATCATTCATAGTGACTAATAAATAACACAGTGGTAGGCTACGTTCTTCAAACCATTATTGTTAAACTATTGAGATCTCTTTTCACCTATACATAATATAATGAAATAATATAAATTAAACATGTTGCATATAGTAAATAATTTTGCAACATGTAAAAATTGTAATTTAACATGGGTGTTTACTGGAAATCAGCAGGAAGTCAGATTTACTTTCACTATCAACACAATGGATGTGTTGCCTGAAAGAAGTGATCACTGCTTACTCATCCTTGTTTGCATTCAAAAAGACTTTATTACAAGAAAGAACAATGCCATAAAAATGCAGATTTTGAGAAAATCTCTGGTGCCAATATGAGTTCCTCTTCTGTCTCTGCCCAAATCACCTACTGTATCTATATGCTGGCTGATCTCCAGAACCACACCCTCTCCAGACAGAGAGGAGCCTCCGTCCAGATGATCCATACATATTCTCTGAACTTTTTAAAGGGTTAGTAGCATTTTTTTTTTAAAGTGTGGTTGTATGATCTACAAATAGCCCCTAAGTACTTTAATTGCAGTAGAAGACTCTGCACTCCTCCCGTTAGCAACGCCAGCCCATAGTCCTGCCCAGAGATTTTTTTTTCATTTCATTTCATTTATTCCATTCATGGCATACATTCTTCATAAAGTTGTGCACAATTACATAATGCACAAATTGTTACAAGGAGCAGGATGAAGAAAACCTATAATACCTGCCCCTCTCTGTTGATATAATTACATTGGCTTACTTCAACACCAATACACTATAAACATATTTGTGACAAGAAAACAAACAAAATACCACTTGTCTATCTATCTTTTTCTCTTTCTCCTTCTTTTTTGTAGGCGCTTATGTTTTATTTTTTAAACATTTTCTTAAACTGAGACAAACTTGTACAACTTTTCAGTTCCTTGCTTTGTGAATGCCATAATTTTACACCGGCTGCAACAGAAATACACATTTGTTTTAAGTTTAGCCTTGCAAAGGTGTGTTTAAAATCAAGCTTCAATCTGTTGTCCTCATCCTCCAATCTGAACAAGTTTTGTAAATGTTCTGGTAATGATCTATATGATTTACAACATACAGTGTTGTGAACAGACCCAAAGAAACGGCCTAGTTTTACGGCCTAAAAGAGGTTTTACTTGAAAAAAAACAACAACAAAAAACACAGTTCCTTTGTTCGCTATAATATAAAGGGCAATTGCTAACGGGAGGAGTGCAGAGAGTCTTCTACTGCAATTAAAGTACTTAGGGGCTATTTGTAGATCATACAACCCCACTTAAAAAAATGATACTATCCCTTTAACCTCTAATGTACATGAAACATTAACATTACACCAAAACAAACATTATTAGTCAGGAAATTGGAACATTAGAAATAGAAATACATTAAAGAAGACAAAGGGGTTTATAGAAAACAACTCACAGGGTTAATACTTCAACACTCACCCTTACCCCTAATAAAGCAATTCTATCAAACAGCTTTAGCTTATTATTTGAACATTTATAATACTAAATATCAATATATAAATTCTTGGCCTTGGGAACACATTCTGACTCAGGTGTCGAGAGGTGTTACATTTCTACCATGTCTGGTCAACTAAGCTGGGTGTGACACAGTTGAAAGCACCCTGGTTCACTCTTGACTGCTTTTCCCCACCAGTTTTTCCTCAAGGAATCTCACCTTGGTCAGAACCGAGCCACATGCTCGCTGCAGCAGCTGGCGGCCCTGAACCCACATGTGCATGTGTCAGCACACACTGGACCGCTGGATGAGAATCTGCTGCTGGAACATCAGGTACTTCCTTCATGTCCTTTGTGTTGAAAACATCCAACTCTGTGCTCATCATTCTGCACATTGAAGCTCAGAGCAAAGACCTCTCTGAGCGAAGGAATCCTGTCACTTTGCAGGTGGTGGTCGTCACTGACTCCTCGCTGGACGATCAGAGGCGTTTCGGTGAGCTCTGCCATTCGCGTGGGATACAGTTCATTGTAGCAGACACCAGAGGACTGTGTGGGTAAGCAGCATGACAAACTGTCAAACACTGATTTGATGCAGACGGAACAGAAAGTGAAAACCTTGTGGTTTTTCTACAGTCAGCTGTTCTGTGACTTTGGGGAGGAGTTTGAGGTCTTGGACCAGGATGGAGAGATGCCTGTGTCAGCAATGATACAAGGTGTCACTAAGGTAAGGCCTTCTATCTGTTTCATTATTGTCAGAGAAATAATTTTCACACCACTATGAATGTGTAAAATCATATATATTCAAAAGATAATTATTTACACAAAATATTTGAAGTATCTATTAACATAAGACCAATTATTAAACCCCCTGGGGAAATGTTTGAAGTATCCGAGTTATAAATTGTCATCCACAGCAAATGTTGAAGTTTATTTCAGTTATTTTGTTTTGTTTTAATTACAAATGACATGCTAACATTTAAATTCCTACCAATTCAGCGTTACGTTAGGTGTATTTACCTTCCACATCTGTCGATATGGTTCGGACTAATCTTTTTTTGGAATGTGACAGTATTCAGTAATCTTTACGATAAATTAATTGTGGTGTTTAACACCACAATTAATTATGAAAACAAGTAATTGTGACATCCATAGTTCTGTTCAATGCTATTGTCTTTATTTTAGGACAACCCTGGAGTGGTGATCTGCACAGATGACCAGAAGCATGGATTTTCAGACGGCACCATAGTGTGTTTCTCTGAAGTTCAAGGCATGACGG
This sequence comes from Decapterus maruadsi, assembly GCA_030347415.2. NCBI lineage: Eukaryota > Metazoa > Chordata > Actinopteri > Carangiformes > Carangidae > Decapterus > Decapterus maruadsi. The sequence continues at coordinate 31,692,100 of CM064896.1, read as the reverse complement.
AGCTGAACAGCCACAACCCTGTAGAGATCACTGTCCGAGGTGAGTCCAGTTCTGTTCAGTTCAGTCTGTTGTAAACATGGTCTCAGTACACTTTACAAAATCAGTAGGCTACCAATAAAAACAATCAAGGGAAAAAAAAGTAGACCGGCCAAATAAGCAAAAGAACACACAAAAAGACAGAGGACAAAACAGACAAGGATAAGAATAAATAGAAATGTAAATTGCACCTAAACACTTAACACACTTGTTTTAGGAAGTGTTTTAAATATGGCAGTGGAGGTGTATTCTTTAACAGGAGGCTATTCCATAAGGAGCGCGGTAGGAGAAGTCCCTGCAACCAAATCATTTTTTTATCGACTGAGGGAATGACCAGAAGGTGTGACTTCAGAGAGGGAAGAGGACAAGGAACCACTCTGGCGAAATGAGTCGGAAGTCGCAACGTTCTATTTTTAGATAATCAGCTGTAAACATGGAAAATCAATAAAGAAATTGATTTTTTTTAGCTATTTTCAAAGCAATGACATTCAAAAACAATCTCCCAAAGTTTCACAGTCCAGATAATTGAGAAAAGGCAGTAAATGATGATTAAAGTTGACTTGCTACTTAAACCTTCTGAAAATGAGCGTTGCATCGGTGCAAAACATGAAATATCTTCTGAACCGTTCACGATAGAGACGAGCTGTAAACTGCATCTGAATCGCTGGATTCTCCGCTTTCTGACGGTCATTGAATGGTGCCTCTATGATAAGAAGGGACGGCTACAGAAACAGATGCTAAGCCGAGTAGCATTGACACTAACATACAGTAGCTAGCATTGATGCTAAACCGAACGTAGCAACGATGCTAAACCGAACGTAGCTTAAATGCTAAACCGAACGTCGTGGTCAACACAACGCTTGCACATGTTTTACAAAACATCAACAAAACATGACAACTTCTGAACCGTTTATGATAGACAAGCTGTAACAGCACCTGAATCGTGAGATTCTCTGCTTTCCGAGGGTCATTGAATGGTGCATCTGTGATAACAAGGGTCCGTATATGGTGCGTGTAATCACGTGGTAGGAACAGATGCCAGAGTCACTGGCAAAACTTTAAATCATGGATGTATTATAGATCCATGCTTTAAATGCAATTTTCTCAGGTTTTAGAACTGAGTAAGAGAGGAGGAGATAGTCATTCAAATGGCCACATCTCGAAAACCATCAAATGTAATCTTTCCATTGATACCAAAATCTCAACTTTTTTGTTCTTATCTTATTATTGGGTCACTGTGACTCATTTTGATGGATCAGGTCACGGGTGTGAGTAATTAAGATAGGTAGGATGGGGCAAGACCATAGGGCAAGACCTTTTAATGTCCCAGGCTCTCCTCCTTAACTTACACTACAGTTTAACTATTTGTTTCTGAGCACTTAAAACACCTTAGACCTGACTAGTCTGTAACAAGTATCTGTCCTCTGCTCTTATGAGCCAACTAAACTCAGCACTCAGTATTTTCCACCTTCCTTTGACCATCCTGATAGAGTTCAATAGTTGCCTCTATCCACAGGCCCTCACTCCTTCAGCATTTGCGACACTTCTACCTTTTCCATGTATGAACGAGGTGGCATGGTGACTGAGGTTAAACAGTCCTGTATACAAAGTTTTGTAAGTATCAAACTTTTTTTCCCTCAATTTCTGCTTTTGACAATCAATAAATACGCTGTTAATTTAAAAAAATAATAATTCCAGAAACCACTGAGTGAGGCTTTGCTGGATCTTACTCTCCTAAAACTGAATGACTTTGGAAAAATAGAGCGGCATAAAACCCTGCACTTGGCTTTCCAAGCTCTCCATAGCTTTGTGAAGAAAGAAGGACGACTCCCTCACACCAGGTCTCAGGTCAGTAAAGGTTACAGAATTAACCAATAAGTCAATCGATTTTACACAAGAACCTGTATGAGACGTTAAAAGTGAATCAATAGTTACTCAACTTGTTTCTCTTTTTGGGGATTACTCCTGTATAGTCAGATGCAGATACTCTGGTTTCCATGGTGAACAAGCTGAATGAGGTTGCTCAGCTGGAACAGCTGGATGAAGCTGCAGTGCGACACCTGTCCTACACGGCCCGGGGCGACTTGGCTCCTGTCAACGCTTTCATCGGAGGCCTGGCTGCCCAGGAAGTTATAAAGGTGAGATCATTGGTCATTAGTTTCATCCTTTAGTTTTTGAAAATGAATGTTCACACTTCTATTATAACAGTATGCATTAGATATACATCAATTGGCATTTATTGCGTGGATGTGGAGTGGATATCTGACTGTACTCTGCTCTGTGCCCTCTATAACGTTCCTGCAGGCATGTAGTCGGAAATTTATGCCTCTTCGGCAGTGGTTCTATTTTGATGCACTGGAGTGCCTGCCTGAAGGGGAGGGACTGGAAGAGAGCGCTTTTTCAGCAGTAAGACAAAACTATTCTATAATCTGAACTAAAACCAGATTTCAAAACCAGATCAGATTTATCAATAGAAAGAAAACCACAAAATGTGACAACATACTGTACATCACACTAAGACTGTATGGAGGATCTATGCAACGCATTTCCTTGTTTTTGGTTTTTGTATTTTTATTTTTATAGCCTATGCATATAATGTCTTTATTTTTGTATTATTAAATGTATCATTGTCACTGTTGGATCCCAGGAAGAATAGCTGTGACTGCTGCAGCTAATAGGGATCCGGATAATAAACTAAACTAAACTAAACTAAACATATAGCGTCTTCTTCAGGCTCGTAGTTGGGCCAGGAAGTGAAGGGTTTTTAACACAGGAAATGGTGCTCAGTCAATCACATTTACATATGTAATTAACAGGTGAAACACATATTTACATTCGCAAGGGACTACCATTATACCATGTTGAAAAATAGGTTTAAAAAAATCCTTAAAATTCATTAAGCAGCTTCACATTAGATTAAAATACAGATGCAACTGTGACCAACCAGAGAAAGTACAAGTTGGTCATATACTATATATAAATCAGGTTACACATTGTTGTAACCTGAATTTGAACCTCATTGTTGAAACCTGAATTTATTCACTGTGATTTTGATTATATATGATCAACTTGTACTGTATTGTTATATAGTTGGATTTGTATGTGTTTCTGTGGTTGGTCACAGTTGCATCTGTATTTTAATCTAATGTGAAGCTGCTTAATGAATTTTAATGATTTTTTTAACCTATTTTCAATATGGTTTAATGGTAGTCTCTAGCCATTGAATTTGTTTGTCTTACATGTGTTTCACCTGTTAATTATGTAAATTTGATTGACTGAGCGGCGTTTCCTGTGTTAAAAACCCTTCACTTCCTGGCCCAACTACGAGCCTGAAGAAGCTATATGTGAAATGCGTTGCTTAAATAAATCATAGATCCTCCATACAGTCATTTTGTGGTTTTCTTTCTATTGATTGTACTTTTACGCCACACTACCAGCACCTCAACTGTTCGCTGTGCACGGGTATTTCTCTAATTTTTCAAATCAGATTTATGTTTAACTGAACTATTTTCTCTTTTTCTTCTTGGACAGAAAGGCACAAGGTACGACGGACAGATCGCCGTGTTCGGGTCGGCCTTCCAGGAGAAGCTGGAGAGGCAGAAGTATTTTCTGGTGAGGTGGTGTGCGTGTTGCCCTGCGTCCAGCAGGGGGCGCTCTGTGCACTGGGAAGCAGGCAGCTCCATCTGTGTTTTTCTTTGATGTTGTCTGGTGTTAATGATGGCACAGGCAGGAAACGGCTGTGATTCAGGTGGCATTTCCTGCCTGTGTTGACCTAATGGTGCACAGGGGCCGTTCAGCAGCGCCAAGCCTTTCTCTGTTTCCTTCAGCAGTGTTATTTTTTTTACTGCTGTTTACTAGCTACGTGTGTGTGTTTGACAGAAAAAGTGCAATCATTTGTTTTTTTCTCCCCACTGTAAAAACACAACACAGTGTTTTTTTATGCAGCAAAACAACTGACTAGACTAGATTAGTTTTCCACTGGGATGGTGTGTAAACAGAATTTTCAAAACATTTACAATATTTTATTAAAAGAATAGTTCACCCCAAAATGAAATTTCACTCATTATCTACTCACCCTCATGTCGGGGGCTAGGAGAAGTTTCAGATCCTCCGTTCCTTCTCTGAGTTACAGGGGGTCTCGATGTAGCAGTGCATGTCTATATAACTGTTGCAAATGGATACCGGCGGTCTTCGTCACAAAAAAACACATCAAAAAACATCCAAATACCTCCATGCTGCTCGTATGTATTGTCCGTCTTGTATTGACGGCCCAGAAGGCGAAATTGTCCCGAAAAAAAGTAAATAAGTCCATATTTCAAGCTTGTTTATAGCAGAAGCTCCTCTTCCTGGTGTCAGTTAATTGCAATGACGCCGACACAAATCTCGCGAGATTTGGACGGACCAGGAAAAGGAGCTTCCGTTGCAAACAAGCTTGAAATATGGACTCTTTTTTTTTCGGGACAATTTCTCATTTCAATACAAGACGGACATTACTTACGAGCAGCATGGAGGTATTTGGCTTGTATCCAAATATGGACATTTTCGAGACCCCCTGTAACTCAGAGAAGCCACGGAGGGACATGAGGGTGAGTAGATAATGAATGAAATTTCATTTTGGGGTGAACTATTCCTTTAAGTGTTGAAATGTATCAAATTTAATTAGCACTATCTGGATTAGCTTTCTGATTCCTGTCTTGTTTCAAGGTTGGAGCCGGCGCTATCGGATGTGAACTTCTTAAGAACTTTGCCCTCATTGGCCTCGGTGCAGGAGATGAAGGTCAAATCACCGTGACGGACATGGACTTCATAGAAAGATCCAACTTGAACCGCCAGTTCCTCTTCAGGTCTCAGGATATTGGGGTGAGAAAACAGCCAGCACAGCACAGCTCCCTGCAGTGACGCTCACATGCCATCATGGCCCTCTGGCTCTGGTCTGTAAGTGGGGGGGGGTCACAGGTCTACTGGGACGGGTCTGAGACAGCTTCTGTCAGACTACACACACCATGGTTTTGTAATTTTTGTCTGTTCTGGACTATATCGGGCAGCTGATCTCTGATGTCCAAACAACTTACATAACACAGTTTAGTGCAATTAGTGGGTTTGTTGACAAATGTCCCCAACTGCTCTGAATAGAAATGTGCTGATTCTTCAGTTGTATCAGACAGGGATACACACTGAGAAGACAGCGTGATGATAGGACAGTAGATATACTGCAAGAACATGAACGGCCAAACGTGTCATCATGAAGCATTAGCCTTTTCTGATGTCATGGAATGGTTTCATAGAAAGGTCCAATTATAAATCTGGATATTGATTTCATTAAAAAAAAAACACCATTTAATTTGGGACGATTTTCGCATTTGTGCTTGAACAGAAACCAAAATCAGAAATTGCAGCCAAAGCAGTGAGAGAGATGAACCCACAGATGAAGGTCATCGCTCACCAGAATCGTCTGGACCCTGACAGTGAAGGAGTGTATGGATATGACTTCTTCACTGCTCTTGATGGAGTGGCTGCAGCTCTTGATAACGTGGAAGCCAGTGAGGATACTTACTTAAATCTTTTTATATTCACTTATATGTGTGTATATATAGTTCTCTTAGAACAGTTACCATGTATTTACAATGCATATTTGATGTTTAAAGGGATAGTTCACCCAAAATTCAAATTTCACTCATTATCTACTCACCCTCATGTCGACTAAGAGCTGTGAGAATTTTCAGAGTCCTCCGTTCCTTCTCTGAGTTACGGGGGGGTCCACGCAGCAGTGTTTGTCCATATAATGGTTGTGAATGGATACCACTTTTCTTCGTCCAAAAAACGTAATGTCCCTCTTGTATTGAAGCCCCGACATGAGAAATTGTTCCGCCGGTCAGTGTAAATCACGTGAGATTTGCACTGACACAGGAAGAACAGTGAACTGAGACACTGGGAGCTTCCGCTACAAACAAGCTTAAAATATAAACTTATTTAAACAATTTCACATGACTGCTGTGCGGACCCCCCGTAACTCAGAGAAGGAACGGAGGACTCTGAAAATTCTCACAGCTCTTAGTCGACATGAGGGTGAGTAGATAATGAGTGAAATTTGAATTTTGGGTGAACTATCCCTTTAAGGCTTCTTATTCCGATCCAGGGGTCTATCTGGATGGACGCTGCATTCAGCATCAGAGGCCGCTGCTGGAGGGAGGAACCCTAGGGAGCAAAGGTCACACTCTGGTGGTGGTGCCTCGCCTCACAGAGTCTTATGGACCGGCCAAATCAAGTTCTACCAACGCCATCCCACTCTGCACTCTCAAGAACTTCCCTCACCGCATCGAGCACACTCTGCAGGTGGGATGTAGACAGACTTAAGTCTAGTTAAATGTTTTGTTTGCCCTGGACGTAAAACAAATGAACTGCAGCCACAGTCCTGAAACATGAGAATGTGTTATCAAGACCACTATGTAGCCACGCCCACTTTGCCACTTCTGATTTGGCGGCGATTGTGTTACAACTTCGAAGAGTAGAGGAAACGCCGCTGTTCTCAGCTCCACCCAAGGGGGCAGTTGTTGGTCTGAGAGGTGAAGCTCACTTCCGCGTTCAAAAAACTGCAATCCCCTCTGCTTCCTCTAGGGGCTGGCTCCAGAAGTGAGCAACTCTCCATTGACTGCCATGTTAAAATAGCCGACTTTACAGCTTTAAAAAACATATTTACAGCCTGGTATATCTTATTTTTTTGGTCTCAATTGATAGTTTCTACCCCCGCACACACTCTGAGGGGGGTGAATTTTTTTTAACTCCAGGACCATGACTGTACAAAACATCAGGAATCTTATAGCTGTGGATATATTTTAGTCTGGACCAAAGTGGCTGAACTGAACTCTTTTATAAAGCATTTGCAGCATTGCCAAGACCAGTCCACACTCCAGACACTGTCTCCAACAGTAACAAACACATAAATAATATATACTGTATTTCTGAATTGCTATTCTGTGTTATTGTGTTAACTTGGCATTTGAATTCCTCCAGTGGGCCAGAGACCAGTTTGAAGGACTGTTTAAACAAACACCTGAAAATGCCAATCTCTTCCTGGGGTAAGATATCTTTCTATCCTTATGTGATTTCTCTTTTTCTACAACAAATGTTGACTCCAAGAAATGTGGAAAGAATACAAACACCAATCTGTTGCCAATCAGCTGTCACTTAATAACCACTGGTTTACAGTGTTTTTTCCACTCTCTTATAAAGTGTTCCAGCGAACCTACAGAGCTAATGAAGTAGCCAAAGCTCATTATTTTGTTTTATTAAGAGGAAAACATGTGGTTGGCTTTTAGCAGTAAATCCCAAGTAAAAATAATATAAACAGCCTGTTCTGCCAGAGGCTGTGCTCTGTAATGTTTCTTTCACAGCAGCTCTGAGACACTAGTTTCTCCAAATAATAGATTAAGCCTCTCAGCTAATTAGATGACTTTAGAAACATCTGCTAGAAAAAACAGATTACATTAAAGGTACATTGTGTAACTTCTCCGGTTATCTATTCACGATAATTAATTATTTCATTCAAAAGTCTGTTTTTCATTCATCAGTAACCCCCCCCCATCAACAAAGTGAAGTGTTCCTTTCAGTTCATATCATTCATATCTCCATGGAGCGGGTAAGCTCGGAAACTCAGCGGAGACACTGGAGCTGTCGGCTCAGGTCCAGGTGGCATCCGTGAAAAGTCACCGCGGTAACGCAGTGAGGAGGAATGGAGCGTTACACTGATGCTGCATTCATGTGCAGTCAGAAAAACGGCCGTCGGTAACAAACCAGATGTGGTTTTAGTTGCAGAAGTCCAGAGAAAGACAGTAAAACGTGGGTCAGGTCAACAAATACAACATCACCATGACAACATATTGTCATATGTATTGTTTTGCCTCGTGCTGACAGGTCACTTGTTTACATAGAGGCTTGTTTATGCCGTTACGTGCAGCGGCTGTCGTCCGTCTGCCCAATTTCACGTGAATGCAGCATGAAAAAACGATTGAGTTGCTTGCGATCTACAACTGCAACGCTAGTATTAAGTCCTACACAATGTACCTTTAATCCAGGAAAAGTACTATATTAAAGCAGATATCAGCGGAATGTTTTTGTTAATATAAGTCCTAAATAGTCCTATTTTCCGTCAGCAATCACTTACATGGAGTGTTTCAGCCGTAACACGAGTCTCTCCGTCACTCTGCTCTGCTGTAAACCAGGAGAAAACTTTCCTTGTGGGATACAAGTGTTATCCAATGAGGAGAGAGAACAGCATGAAGGGCTGTTTGCAGCCAAGGGGTGCGTGAATGTGGTGACGTAGCACGAGGACCAATAGATGCCTGACGAGGGCGGGGGCTGCTAACTCATGGTGCGTTCCCGTACTTTGTGTTTTTCCTTCCTGTGAATCATACCAGTTTGAAAAACGATTACGAGAGGCCGGTAGTGAACTTTCACAGACAACAGGACTAAAAACAACTACGGGTTACCTGGTATTAAGTCCTAGTTGTGACTTGAAGCTGTAACCGTTTTAAAATCCAGGAAAAGTACTATATTAAGTCAAAGACTGTACCGGTGATAGACTGGAAAACATGAACCTGATTATGATGTGACGACACCAGTGACAGATCTGAGCCTCGAGTCCTAAACTGTGTCTGAGCTTTGAGCCTCGGAGCCGTTCTAATCCAGCCGTGGTTTGGGATGTCTCTCTGGTTGTTGTGGGGAGATCAGATGTAATCCCTGTCTTTGTAAAGCACTAGTACTGTGTTGTGTCCTCACACAGAAACATGAAGTTGTGACTTGAGCAGTAATTGTGCTTGTCAGTTCCACACAGCCATTAAAGTTTAGACATAGGGGAACTGAGAGAGACGTATTTCTCTTTACTGTAGTGTTCTAGACTGTTGTGCAGTCATCGAAAAACTTTCTGGATATTTTCATGAGGCGGGTCAGCTACGTGTCACAGGCCAGTAAATCTGAAGTCATGCTTAATGAGGTGGTGGAAAGGAGCGGCCACGTCGTTGTTTTCTTCTTCCACTCGTGCAGCTCCGTGCAGAACTTCTATGACTCTTCGTTTTCCTGTTTAGACCTGTTGAGGTGTGTGACAACATGCAGATCCCTCTTTTGACACAGCATAATGGCGTGTGTCGTGAGCTGGCACGCAATCATAGCGCAAAAAAACTGCCCAGAGTTGCACGGACCAGCACAATACAAACTTACAAAATACCTCACTATGAGTCCACGGCCAAATATCAGAGAAATTCCGTCTGAGTCATGGCTACGCCCTTATTCTGAAAGACCACGAGAGTCATTCTTGTCCCTGCTTGACAGAATAAATGTTTTCCTATCAGGACTTTCCCAATTTTTTTAACCAGTAGCTCAATAGTGCTGTAAATAACAAGTTAGACCTCAAACACTCACTCATCTCACTCACGAGATGTCTATACATGAAACCTGTGTGGTCTTTTCTCCCCACAGCTATAGTGTTTATTACCTCCTGTGTACTATACAGTATGTCTGTCATTAAAGGGATAGTTCACCCAAAATTCAAATTTCACTCATTATCTACTCAACCTCATGTCGACTAAGAGCTGTGAGAATTTTCAGAGTCCTCCGTTCCTTCTCTGAGTTACGGGGGGTCCACGCAGCAGTATTTGTCCATATAATGGTTGTGAATGGACACCACTTTTCTTCGTCCAAAAAGACACACCAAAAAACATCCAAATACCTCCATACTGCTCGTCTGTAATGTCCCTCTTGTATTGAAGCCCCCACATGAGAAATTGTTCCACCGGTCAGTGTAAATCACGCGAGATTTGCACTGACACAGGAAGAGCAGTGAACTGAGACACTGGGAGCTTCCGCTACAAACAAGCTTAAAAAGACTTATGGCGCTTTTCCACTGGTACGGTACGGCGCAACACGACACGGCTCAGCTCGGCTCGGTGTGGTTGTGTTTCCATTACAGCTGAGTTTTCTAGTTCCTCCACAGTGGGGTGGGGGCGGCACGGGGGTGTTCGCATTGTCCGTCTCTCTTTTTTCGATCCGCTCGTCAGCTGCAAACTCAGGTGAAGGAATAACAACAGTCTGATACAGATCAGCTGACGCTGTTGCCGCTCTGTTTATGAAATTTCCGGGTTTGATTCTCATGTCGTACGTCGCGCTCGCGCTGACTCTCTGACCAATCAGCGGAAGGCAGTCGGCTGACGTCACGTTATAGTATCGCCTCGGCTCGCTTGGAACCAGGGCCGAGGAGGTACTAAAAATGGTACCTGGTACCAGGTACTAGGGCTAGTGGAAACACGCAAATAGCGTGCCGTGCCGTGCCAGTGGAAAAGCGCCATTATGTAATTTTTTTTGGAACAATTTCTCATGTCGGGGCATCAATACAAGAGGGACATTACAGATGAGCAGTATGGAGGTATTTGGATGTTTTTTGGTGTGTCTTTTTGGATGAAGAAAAGTGGTATCCATTCACAACCATTATATGGATAAATACTGCTGCGTGGACCCCCCGTAACTCAGAGAAGGAACGGAGGACTCTGAATACTCTCACAGCTCTTAGTCGACATGAGGGCGAGTATATAATGAGTGAAATTTGAATTTTGGGTGAACTATCCCTTTAAATCAAAAGGAATCTCTGCTCTGTTTCCTGTAGGGATGCAGGCTTTGTGGAGAAGACTCTTGGCCATGGAGACGTTGTGGCTTTAGAGATTCTCGGGGGCGTGTGGGGCAGCCTGCGGGACATGCCAAGCGGAGGACAGCGTCCAACCAGCTGGGAGGACTGTGTGAGATGGGCACGCTGTAAATGGGAGACCCTGTTTAACAACGATATCCGGCAGCTTCTACACTGTTTTCCTCCTAAACAGGTGAAATCACTCACAACTGTCCCTTAAATCAATTATTAAAGGCTGTAATTAACACGTACAGACACAGAGGGGCACTGTTGTGCATGCAAGATCTTTTCATTTAAATTAGTTTAACACTGTAAAGAGGCATTAGCACAAAGGGACTGCAAAAAGTTTCCTTTCTGCAGCTCTGCAGCTCATCTCCTCGGGCTCAGAGGCCACTGAAATCTGAGCTACTTAAAGACCTTGCTGATAAATATCTGCGAGCAGCTCTGAGGGGTTGTAATCTGTTGAAGCATGCAGACAGAGTGATGTCATGTGTTGCTGTCACATCTGGCGGGGAGACCACGGCTCAGTATCAACCCAAACAGACCCCCATTAACCCCCAGTCCCAGTCCAGAGACTGGCTGTCCCCACAGGGCTGCATGGACAAACCCCTTTGGTTCTCCTCTGGTCACATAAATGTTTATAGAAGGGAATTAAATTCTCTGTACAATTATCGAGACAAACACAACTTTTGGTATTACTATGACAATACAACCATTACCATTCAAGCTAACCTGGGAAGTGTGATAACATTTCCATCCTCACACCACAGAAAAAGTGAAAGAGAAATTCTTTGTCCTTGTTACCTGAGCAGAAAGTGGTGGTTTGGTTGTGTTGTAACGTCACAATGGACCACAGAGTTTCTGAGGAACTATGATAAGGCAGCTGATGCCGGTTAACTGTCACAGACCTGAAAGGTGACCACACATTGACGTAACAGCTACTTTACTTCTGCATGTGTGTTTACATAGTGTTTGACACGCAGAACAACGGTCGGAATAAGATATAGATGTAGCTAAAATTAGATTTCAGGTGTCGTAAGTACTGGTATTGTGAACAGTGTGTCTGCTGGACCTCATTTTATCATGATGATAATCATCATTTTCCTTCTAAATTTGATGCAAATTGTTTATGAGACCACATTTTGGCTGATTGTTTCATTTGTTTCAATGTTTTATAGACTATTATGTTTATTGAGATTCCCATTAGCATCTGCATAGCATCCGCTATTCTTCCTGGGGTCCAAAACATACACATGGAGACAATAAAAGAATACACATTCACACTAAACAATATAGACATAAAACAACATAAACAATAAATACAAACAATATAAGACAAATACAACACAATATACAGTATACCCCAGCAACATGACATATATTCACTACATGACCAACACAACAACAAAATAACAAGACAAGACAGCTCCAACCAGGTTTCCATAATATAATAATACCCCCCACAAATAATTAATTTCACTCTACTATAACCACTATCTATATAATACTATAATAATAATAATAATAATATATAATACACTAACCCATATATTTATATCAAGTACCTAATCACGATTAATGGAAGTCCATTTTTAAATAATATTCTTTTAGAGCTTTTTTTGAAAGCATATATATTATTTAATTATTTAATACAACTGGGCAGTGAGTTCCATTCTTGCTTTGCTCTGTAGATGACTTTGTTCCTGGTTGATGTAGTTTTATGTTTGGGTAAAATAAAACAACCTTCAGCTGCGTGTCTCGTTAAATAATTGTGTGTATTGTGACTAAAAGAAAGTTTTTCATAGAAAATATCTGGACTCTTTGTGGTTAAAACAATTCTCCAAAAAATCATTAAGGAGTACAGAAGTCTATGTTTTACATCAAGCCAAGACAGAGAGTCATGCATTCTTCTAACATTGGTTCTAAAACCACAAAATAATGTCACTACGGACTATTGATTGATTGATTGATTGATTGATGAAAACGTTCTATAGAATTCAAATCTGTTGACCAAAATGATGAATTTGCCTTGAATACTTTACAGTATATGACACCTTCTGTCTGCAGAACTCTGATTTACAAGAGCATAAACTGATCAACCTTTGTGAGGACGAACTGTTGTCTCTGCTGCATTCTGCGGCCTGAGGGCCGACTCGGAAATGTTGTCGACGCCTTTTGGCTGCTGTAGAAAACTCCCCTAGAGTGAAGACTCTCTCTTTCCCAACATATGGACCATTTGGCAACATCAAAGCTCTCAGATCCTTTGTTCCTTTATCAGACATACAAATTGTGTAGTCAACACACAGCTGATAACAATATTAGTCTGGCTCTGAGTCTGCAATGGAAAAATCTGCTGTGCCAGAGAACAAAAACAATGAAACCTTACTGACAATGTGGCAGCCATGCGTTGGATATGGTGTGAGATGATCTTGTGACACTTCTGTCAAATAAGTTGAATATAAAACTTTAATATTAGACGTCAAACTGTTGACGCTGAGCTATGTGGAGCTGTATCAGTTTGACTGACATTTATACAGCTGCACATCATTGTGATAAAGGGATTTTCTCCTGCTTCTCTTTAGGTGACCCCCACTGGGCTTCCCTTTTGGTCTGGATCGAAGAGATGCCCTGACCCACTCACCTTTGACCCCGACAATGTGAGTAGTGTCTGGTCCAGTTTTCCTCAGCCTTAAACATGAGGACCGGAGTGAGTGAAAAACGCCACAGTATTTGATGATCGTCTCTCACATTCCTTCTTTATCTGGTCTGATAGTAGCTCTTCCTCACTCTGACCATATACTAGATTCTTATCTGAGCCATGAGAGCAGCTTCACCTGCATATGGACAATGAAAGGCAGATAATAATCTCTCTAACAATGGCTGCACATTAGGTAATAAAAGGGGCAATAAGCTGATATTAAACTGACGATATAGAAGGTTGGAACAGTGCAGCCAGAAGACGTGTCTCATTTAGAAAGTGTAAAGACCAGGTATTGGTACAGTCGGTGTGTGGACACAGCTTGAGAAATGTGATCTTAATAAAAACATGTATAGAATATTAACCAACAATTAAAAAAAACAAAAACAGCAGTAATTCCTGCAGTATTGTCTGTACGACAGACAGATTCTCAGAAGGTTTTACTTCTGCATTGTGAATCTCAGCAGGTCTCTGTGCTAATCAGTGAATTGAATACAGAGTGCTTAGCAGTAACAATGAGACTAAGGTGTGGAAATGATTGAAATAACCTTTGTATCAGCTAGGAAGCTGATGTGTCAGGGAAGTAATTTACCCTTGATGCACTACCTTAATATCTCTCTGCCCCCTCCCTTTGTGTTTTCATTTCCCCTCTATCTATGGTTTCACCCTGCAGACAGAAATTCAAACTTTTAATTCGTATGTTGTTTGTATTTTACCTTTAACGTTATCTTTTTTGTTTACGTACATTTTTAATTTTTATTTTTATTTAAACCTTCATTTTAATTCGGTACTGAGGTCTCCCTCATTTACAGCAGTAACAGAGCAACAGCAGAGTACAACAACAACAACAACAACAACAACAACAACAACAACAACAATAACAACAGAGCATGAAAACAATTCCATTGAAAAACAATTGCAGGGCGATTTACAAAAATCAGATATTGAAGAATATTCCATGAATTTGGAGCATCAAAAGAAAGGGCTCATTTACCAAGTTCTGAATGTACAAACAGAACTTTAAAGGGATAGTTCAACATTTTGGCAAATTGGCCCATTGCCATAATCGCTATAGTCACAGCAGTAGGTTCATTACCTTTATTTGTCGGTGCAAGCTATTTTTAGAACGGTGGAGCAGAGCCGTGAGCTGCTCAGAGCTACGCTACGGAGGCTAAAGGAATTTCTTGGTTTCCCTCATCAAACTCATCAAATTCATCAAATTCACAATCCAACAACTCCACAACGCTCTGGTGGAAGAGTTGTGAGCTGCACATTCACCACGCTATGAGATAATAACACAACGTTACCACACAGAGTTGTTTTAGAGTTGTTTCATGCAAAACCGCTGCATTCAGGGACAGCTTTTCAGCTTACCTGTTTTACCCCGTTTTGTAACGTTCCATTGTTATCTCATAGCGTGGTGAATGTGCAGGTCACAACTTGTCCACAAAAGCGTTCTGGAGTTTTTGGATTGTGTATTTGATGAGTTTCATGAGGAAAACCAAGAAATTCCTTTAGCCTCCATAGTGCAGCTCTGAGCAGCTCACGGCTCTGCTCCGCTGTTCTAAAAATAGCTTGCACCGACAATTAAAGGAAACGAACCTACTGCTATGACTATAGGGATTATGGCAATGGGCCAATTTGCCAAAATGTTGAGCTATCCCTTTAAGAGAAATCAAACTATTGGAACGAGTTGAATAAGATCTAATATTCTAATAGGGATGAAAAAATAAACAATATAAATTCCCTTTGGAACAATCCAGTATTTAACATTTGAATGTGTTTGTTTCATTGCTCAGTGTGTTCTCTGTTCAGAGTTTGTGTTTTGCTCGCGTCTTTCAGGCTACCCACATGGGCTACGTGGTGGCAGCAGCTAATCTGTACGGACAGATCTACAACATCAGAGGGACGAGGGACAGCGCCTCCATCAGAACAATCCTGGAGACGGTTGATGTTCCAGCTTTCACTCCCAGCTCCTCTGTGAAGGTCCACGTCACTGATGAAGAGATGAAGGAGGACAGAGAGAAGGACAGCGATGACGCAGGTGAGTTATTTCAGTTTGCTTTTTATTGTCTGTTATTACCTCACCATCTTTTATTTATCGTCTCTGTGTCTTCGCACCAGAAAAAGCTCGACTCGAGGAGCTGAAAGGGAAGTTGGCCTCGCCGTCTCTGAAAAGCTCAGCCATGCCGATGAACCCCATCGACTTTGAGAAGGTAAGACAGGAGGGACTACTCTGCTGCTCTGCTCTCACTGCAGAGGCTGCAGACAGAGTGGCGGCTCAGACTTAGCAGGGAACCACACTCCAATCTATAGGTGCTTTTAGAATATGGCTTTTTTTCCCCCTCTGATCTTTGGATTCCCAGTGACCCGAATCTGAGCCATTTCCTAACACACCCACCAAACAGAACTTACTTGTCTGTGCTCACTGTTAGAACACCCTGGAGCTAAGATGTTCATTTGACGACTGTGCATCATGTTTGCAAAAATAGTAAGAGGAACAGTTCACAGGGAAGCTGGCACGGAACAGATTTATCTCTGTGAGTCTAGCATTAGAACACTCTTGGTGAAATGCGGTGCTCTTAAAGGGATAGGTTAACATTTTGGCAAATTGGCCCATTGCCATAATCCCTATAGCAGCTCCTAACCTTTATTTCAATCAGGACAGACAATAGTCTGTCAATACTCAATAGTACGACAAGAGAGCCAGGTTTGAAGATGAAGATGAAATTACATTTATTGTGCACAAAATAAACTTTGGTGCTTCGACCACGAGGTGTAGACCAGGAGTAAACTGATCTGGGGATGAGAAGCTTGCATCTGAAGTAGTTATATCCCCCCAGGCCTAGACACTGGTGGTGGTAGAGAAGCTTGAAGTCGCCTGATAAGGAACTTCTCAGTTGAAGATCCACATTAAGACACTCTGTATTGTGATGGAGGTGGTGTATGGGTGGAGAACTTTTAAATTTGACGCTAATGAATGATTGGTGGAAGAGAAAGAGGATGGCAGACTGTGATTGGTTGAATTATGAGAATAAGGGTGGAGCGAGAGGATAGCGGGAAAACAGGGAAAGGGTTTTGAGGTGTGCTTAAAGAGATAGTCTTGTCTGAACTTTGCTTAGCTTCATTTGTTGGAGCAAGCTATTTTTAGAATGGCTGAGCCGAGCGGTGAGCTGTTCTAACGTTGTGTTATTATCTCATATGGTGAATGTGCAGGTCACAACTTGTCCACCAGAGCGTTGTGGAGTTGTTGGATTGTGTATTTGATGAGTTTGAAATTGGCCCATTGCCATAATCCCTATAGTCATAGCAGTAGGTTCGTTACCTTTAATTGTCGGTGCAAGCTATTTTTAGAACGGCGGAGCAGAGCCGTGAGCTGCTCAGAGCTGCACTATGGAGGCTAAAGGAATTTCTTGGTTTTCCTCATCAAACTCATCAAATACACAATCCAAAAACTTCAGAATGCTTTCGTGGACAAGTTGTGACCTGCACATTCACCACGCTATGAGGTAATAATGGAACGTTACAAAACGGAGTAAAACAGGCAAATACAGAGACTGCTTGCTGAAAAACTGTTCCTGAAGGCAACGTGCATCAGCGGTTTTGCATGAATTTCCCTCTAACACAACTCTGTGTGGTAACGTTGTGTTATTATCTCATAGCGTGGTGAATGTGCAGGTCACAACTTGTCCACCAGAGCGTTGTGGAGTTGTTGGAATTTGATGAGTTTGATGAGGAAACAAGAAATCCCATACTAGCTGAGCAGCTAGCGGCTCTGCTCCACCGTTCTAAAAACAGCTTGCACTGACAAATAAAGGTAACAGACCCACTGCTATGACTAATAGCGATATTTGCCAAAATGTTGCACTATCCCTTTAACAGCCTGAGACATTTTCTCTTCAACTGTGTCGACGCAAGCCTTTGAAGTGGCACACTCTGAACCCTGGAGGCAGGTTTCCCTCTGTAACACGTCCATTGTGCGTTTAGCCGCCGTGGCAGTCTGTCCTCACACTCTTTCACACCACCTCTCAACAAGTCATCACCCTCTGCCCGGACTTTCAATCAGGTTTAGCGCTTGGATGGCAATTCACGTGTTTGTGCCTGTGTCTGTGTCTGCCGGGTCCACACACTAAAGCTGAGGTATCTGGCACTGAAAGACAACACACATTTCTTCAACTAATTCCAAATTATGGTCCCCTGGTCAATTCTCAAGGCCTAGTTGCATCAAGGTCCATGACCATGAACCACCAATCAGGTTTGAGTACAGTTGTTACACTTTAGGTCCAATTCCATCAAATTATGTCACATTTCTAGACTGTTCAGGACATTTTTTAACACAAGGTGGATGTGTCAGTCAGATTATGCTGTGCAATAACACTGACACTAAATAGTTTGTTTCTCTCATCATAAGTCAACATGGTATAAAACCATCCAAATGCAGGTTTTAAATTATACTGAGTTTTGTCCAAGGGGGGAATTGTTCCTCTTGACCTATTGACCCTCCAGTGAGTTCCTAGAGAAACCTTGGGAATTTTGAAGTGATTGAATTTCTCACCTCTCACTTCTCACCACCCTCAAGATTTTTTTTCCATTTACAAGGAGTATGGGAGCAGTGAAGCCTCCTCAAGGCCTCTTTATGGAAGTGCTTACAAGAGGCAGTGGCTAGAAGGGAGCTGCTCAAATCATAGTTCACAGGAGAAAGCCTTTACCACAAGTGTGAAGTTCTCCACGTGCAGCAAAGAGCCACAAGTCTCCTAGACAGGACACAGTAGCCGTGACTGCAGCAGTGAGCACATTCATGCAGCCTGATCAGACTCTGGTGAAGCATTCAGTGACTCAGGTGAAGCTGTAATGAAGGTGCATGAGGTCAGTCGGGACCATATTGAATGTCATCTTGAATAAGAATGAGCCCCCCCAGCCCCCCATCCTACTGCACTCCTCCTCCTCATTTTTATCCCTCCGTGCCCAGGTCATGCTGTGGATGGATGGAATGTGTGTAGGAGGGTTTCAGAGGCATCAGGTTGCCCGCTCGGAGCTTCCTCACAGCCCCTGAAGCCGTCCCTGAGTGACAGTCGCCTCGCTCGCCTTTGTAGCGGCCGCGGCAGCAGCAGCATGACCTCACTGTCCGCGTCGATCAAACAGAAATCTGATTTCCACTGCATTTCGATGGGGTGACAAAGTCAGGCATTGGGGGGAGTGGATGAAAGGGACAACAACAACAAAGCCTTCAAAGCTTCAGAGCTGCATCACTGAGCTCCACTTGGCATGCACAAGCCTCGGAGCAGTTTGTTCAGTTACGGTAACTCTGGATGTAGAGTTTCAAACCTCTTATGGAGTTTTATGTGTGTTTGCCTCTGGATTGGATTGCTCTTGTTATTTATATGCATCTGTGGTACACGCTTGACATGTCCCCTGTTTTATAGACTTTACTGCAGGACTTCACAAATTATTGATTCACATATCTCTTTTTAGGAATTAGAGAAAGCCCTCAAAATGTGTGTATTTTATATTTAAATACCCTATGTGACTTTGCCATTAGATAGATCCAAGAGATCTTTATGTGCCCAGTTGAGGGCTGGGATTCTCCCCCTGGACTTGGATCCAAGTCCGCTCCGTTCCGACTCCAGTCCGACCGTCGCAGCAAATCCTCGCCTACTGAATCCATTCCTGGTCCGTCTCCGATCCGTTGCAGTGCTTCGCGGAGACGGGTGGAGACACAAGCTCGCGCGGGATTTCTGAATTCGCGCGGTAATGGGCATCTCCCAAACAGACAAACAACAGACATTCTGAGGTTGATCTGCAGGTCACATCCAAGTTTTTGTGCTCTTTTCAACTCAGAATCTCCTCATCCCTTGTCTCGGGACTGCGGCATCGGATGTGACGTGATGTTTACAAGCATTGTGTTTTATTTTGAAATTTACCGGATGCTTTGTGCGTTTCACTTCCTGTGGGGTGCGATCTAATCGCCGTTGATTGATGCATGACAGCTCCGTCATCCGGCAAAAATAGACCTCTGGAGTATTTCTGACAGACACCGGAGCGATGACGGAGCTGCAAGCCACGCGGTGGAATAACCAAGATTGATTCTAATGAGTCCCAATCGCTCCGGCGTTCGGAACGCAGTCGGAACGCAGTGGAGATGGATGCAGTGGAATTTGAGGGTTACGCCCCAGAACTTTGTTGGCCCAGGGGGGCATAACAATGGACCCACCAATGACCCCAAACACAAAGACAAAGGCACTAAATTAACTAAAAGAAGATTTAATATAAAACATACAGATAACACAAACCAAACAGAACAAAGTAAAACAAACAAAAGCCATGTTGGGAGGCCGGCCAGCCCAGCAGCCCCCACCAGCTGCAGGTTCTGAAGCTCAGCAGCACAGGTGAGCCTCGCTGTGCTGATCAGGCAAGTTGTGAAGCCTGAGTTGTTTTTGGTTGATGATGAGGTAAAGTTGGATGGTTCTTCAGAAATGAAGTCTTTACTAGAGTTCTCAAACTACGGGACCCGCGGGTTCGGGCCGGGTTCGAAAATATAAAAGTGACTTGGGTCGGGTCGGACCTCGGGTGTAGTGAAAAAAAAAAAACATTGATAAAAGTGCAACGTGCATCATGGAGAGGGGCGGGGCCAGACCTGTGCCGCTGCGTTTTTTAGTTTGGAGAGAAAGATGGAGTTTGTAGGAAAAAAAGTTGTCGGGCCGCGGGCCGGGTTCGGACAGATAATTAATGATGGTGTCTTCGGGTCCTTAGCCCGCGGGTTGTTCGGGTTGTAATTTTCAGGCCCGTTGAGAACTCTAGTCTTTACTACAGTATAACTACTTTCATAAAAAGTGCCTGGTCAAAAAGAAAAAGTGAATTCCATGTGGTTTTTGTTTTGTTTGTCTGTGCTCTGAAGATTTTGCTTGTTGTCTAAGTATGAAACGTGTCTTGTTAACCCCTATAGGCTGGGAGCCTTAATTGGTGCATGACACTTCAATAAATGTCAGTTCAATTCAATTCAATTCATACAACAACAAAAAAGGAAAACATTCGTAATAACATAGGAGAAAAAAAGAGTAAAATAAATAAATATTAGTGATAAGAATATATTAATATATTTCTGTTTATTATGTGTTTTTTTCTCTTGACATCCCTCCTGCCACAGGATGACGACAGTAACTTCCACATGGACTACATCGTGGCAGCTTCTAACCTGAGGGCAGAGAACTACCACATTCCTCCAGCCGATCACCTCCAGGTCAACATGTTCACTGAATGCATCATCTATGTAATGACTCTCTGAAGGGTTAAACTAAATTTACAGGAAAATCAAAGCGATGAAAGCTGAGGTAAGAGGTGGTATAGATCAGAAAAATATACCACAGGCAACCGCCCCCCCTCCCCTCCCCTCTCCTCCCTTGGGGTCATGTTTTTAGTCGGCGCTGTGCACACCTGCCCTAAAGCCACAGCATCAGCCCACTCACCTATTGTTCCGGGAGCAGAACTAATCACAGCACTTTACCTGTCGCCTGGGAGGTGACACCTGAGCCAGGCCTTGTAGCAGCCGCTGCTGCTGCTGCAGACACACACAAGGCCAAGAAGGATGGAGGGTGGGGGGATGGGTACGTGAGCTGAGGGAGGGGAAACAAAAGAGGGTTACCCCTGTGTAAGCACACAGAGACCACGTGTTCAACATTACCTCTGTTTAACCCTGGTCACTGCTTGGTAGAAATCTGCATTTTTGCAGAATCAGATGCAGATCATTTACAAACTTCAAGAACGTGACTTTAATAAAGACCCTGCGTTCAGATCTTTACTGAAGTACAGGCACAAAAGCATCCAAACATAGCTCAGTTGAGTACTTTCCTTGTACTTTAAGCTTGTATGTGCTCTGTTAAAGGGATAGTTCACCCAAAATTCAAATTTCACCAATTATCTACTCACCCTCATGTCGACTAAGAAATGTGAGAATTTTCAGAGTCCTCCGTTCCTTCTCTGAGTTACGGGGGGTCCACGCAGCAGTATTTGTCCATATAATGGTTATGAATGGTGCTCACTTTTCTTCGTCCAAAAAGACACCAAAAAACATCCAAATACCTCCATACTGCTCGTCTGTAATGTCCAGGGGTGGAAAGAGTACCAAAAAAATCTACTCAAGTAAAAGTACAGTTACCTTGATGAAAATGTACTCAAGTAAAAGTAAAAGTACTGGTGTAAAAATCTACTCAAGTAAAAGTAAAAAGTAGCTCACTTAAAATTTACTCAAAGTAAAAGTTACTTCGTTACTTTTTTTTTTTTTTTCATTAATGGCCAGAGATCAGCCTAACGTTCTCCATGCATGTCTCTGTGTTCCAAACTTGTCCCTTCTCCACCGAGACACTGGCCTCCATCATCTTTTAGCTCCTGTGGAACCAACTTGATTCTGACCTTCAGACACTGCGTCTGTCCAGAGCCAATCAGATTGACAGTTACTGGCACTAAGGTTGTCACTATCATGATCATGATACTAAAATTTTCAACTCAATATCGATATTAAAGGGATAGTTCAATGGAGTCAATGGTGCTCCCTTTTCTTTGTCCAAAAAGACACACCAAAACACATCCAAATACCTCCATACTGCTCGTCTGTAATGTCCCTCTGGTATTGAAGCCCCGACATGCCTGATAACGTTGTCTTTAATCATTAACGTCACTTTTAACCACTAGCTGTGGCTAAAAAATCATTATTATGCACTAAAGTCTAGGTGTGGCTATTTTGAAGCAGCAGCAACCCACACAGACGCAGTGCAAGCTCATACCCTATATATTTTTTACTTTGTAACTAAAGCTCTTTAAAATGTAACTAAGTAAATTTCTTTCAACAATATGTACTCAAGTAAAAGTAAAAGTACTGACTTTAAAACCTACTCAAAAAAGTACAAATACACAAAAAAGCTACTTAGTTACAGTAACTTGAGTAAAAGTAACTAGTTACTTTCCACCCCTGGTAATGTCCCTCTTGTATTGAAGCCCCCACATGAGAAACTGTTCCAAAAAAATTCAATAAGTCTATATTTTAAGCTTGTTTGTAGTGGAAGCTCCCAGTGTCTCAGTTCACCACTCTTCCTGTGTCAGTACACTGACCGGCGGAATAATTTCTCATGTCGGGGCTTCAATACAAGAGGGACATTACAGACGAGCAGTATGGAGGTATTTGGATGTTTTTTGGTGTGTCTTTTTGGACGAAGAAAAGTGGTATCCATTCACAACCATTATATGGACAAATACTGCTGCGTGGAACTTGGACGGAGGACTCAACAGCTCTTAGTCGGCATGAGGGTGAGTAGATAATGAGTGAAATTTGAATTTTGGGTGAACTATCCCTTTAAAAAAAAACTTGAACTAGCCACAGCTTTAGAGCAAAGCCGCACAATGTAATCAAAATCCTAACAGTGCAATATCCAAATAGCTGGAACTGCAATTTTTTGATAAAGGTAAAATGGGCTTTATTTGCAAGTATTGCTTTGCTGCAGCGATGCTTAGACCAGCAAATCATATTCTCAAGACATAAGGGGCATGCCATTTCAACTGAAAATGAAAAGCAAAATGTTCAACTGACCCTGAATCTCAATATCTGCCTATAAAATAGCAATTAGATGTTGCACACCATGGAATAAAAGCAGTGGAGTAAAGTGCAGGTACCTGAAAAGTACTTCAGTAAATGACCTAGTTACTCCTCACTGGTCACCACAGTAGGATTATTTTATTTTATTTAATGGTCTATATAAATGATAATATAATGATAATGTTCAGCTCTTCATTGCCTTCTCAGTAAACTTCTCTTTATCTCCTTCTCAGAGTAAGCGCATTGCTGGGAGGATCATCCCTGCCATAGCGACCACAACAGCTGCAGTGGCCGGCCTGATGTGTGTGGAGCTGTATAAACTGGTCCTGGGTCAGCAGGACATCAGCTCTTACCGCACAGCTTACATCAACCTGGCCGTCCAGTACTTTGTCATGTCCCAGCCGTCTCGGCCCCCGGGCTTCGAGGTGAGTAACAGCTCTGTACGCCCACAGCCGCTTTTTGTTATTCTATAGGGATTGAGGGGGTTTAGGGATCTATGGAGCAGTCAGTCACCGACAGGACCGGAGTAGAAGGCACTTTATACAGCCTGACAGACTCCTACTGTATGTGCATTTATAATTTAAGCCCGTCTGCTTTGGGGATAAATCTGGTGAGTCCTTTGTAGATTTATGTCTTTCCTCACTTGCTGCAGAGCATTAAGTCATGAATCAGTGCTCTCAGTGTAAGAGAGCGCTGCTGACTGCCAGTCTCTTGCATATAAGCCCAGTCTTCAGCCAGCTCACTATGATCTTCTGGGTATTTCAGTGTAGGTACGACACAAACAGATCCATGTCTGCGTCTGTGTTTGCACAAATGAAGTGAATTCAAAGTAACTGTTGTTCAAAAGGAAAAAAGGAGCCCGTTCTCTGAAGACAGAGGATCAGATAGACCATAATGTTTGATATTCCTGACTTCATAAGGTCATACAAGGTTCATTTTGCAAGGCAGGGCAGGGCAAGGCAATTTTATTAGTATAGCCCGTTTTTACAAACAGTTGGTCTCAAAGGGCTTCAACAACATCCTCTGTCCTTAGACCCTCACATCCACTGAGGAAAAACTCCATGGAAAACCCTTTAACAGGAGAAAGCTCAGGGTGAGCAACAGAGGAGGATCCTTCACTCAGGACAGACAGACGTGATATAGATGTTGTTACAGACAAGAAAACAGTTTGTAACACAGAATGTGGGGAACACAGAAATGTTAAAGCAGATATCACCCCAGAATGCCATTTTCATTATCTACTGCTGCGTTCAAGTCGACTAAGGGCTTTTGAAACCGTAGAGTTACAGCTTCAAGTCACAACTACAACTTTGTAGCGTTCCTGGTAACCCGTAGCTCGTGTTTTGCAAACACGTCCTTTTGTCTGTGAAAGTCACTATAACGGCCACAAATACCTCCGACCTTGTATATGAACTGTCCCTCCAGATCGAACCAGTATGACTTCACAGGAAAAAAATTAAATAAGTCAATTTTTTCCTTGTTTGCACCATGAGTTAGCAGTCCCCGTCCGCCCAAGTCGTCAGGCATCTATTGGTCCTCGTGCTAAATCACACATTTAACGGCAACCCCTTGGCTGCACACACAGCCCTTCATGCCGTTCTCTCTCCTCATTGGATAACACTTGTATCCTACAAGGAAAGTTTTCTCCTGGGTTTACAGCAGAGCAGAGTGACGGAGGGACTCGTGTTACGGCTGAAACACTCCATGTAAGTGACTGCTGACGGAAAATAGGACTATTTAGGACTTATATTAACAAAAACATTCCACTGATATCTGCTTTAACAGCAGCTGATGAAGGCAGCTTCTGGTGCACTGTAGCTTTAAAACACAGACACAACTCCGGGGGTCACAGATCAAATCTGAGCGGATGTCCAGTCAAAGTGTTGTGCAGGTCTCCTACAGACCTGGAGATGTCTCACCTCCGTGGGGAAGCAGACACTGGAGCTGCCCTGCCCCGCTCCCTCACTCAGGGCGCTGAACCTCTGACAGACAGGGGTCAACGGGGGGCAGCGTGTGGGGTAACCCTGTCCTGCAGGACGTGAGGGTGCACTGACGCGGTGGGGAGGGGGGGCTCTGAGACAGTGTGGGTCTGGTTTCAGCTTATGTTACAGGCAAAAATGCTGCAGCTGCATAAAAGGCTGCTGCGATGACAGAGACAGAGGCAGCTGTGACTTTCAGTGCAGTCCTGAAGTTCCACACATGCCCTTTCTCTCATGTACAAAGACCCCGGTGTTCCCACAGTTGTTGTTGGCAGACTGGGTCAGTCAGCATGTTTTGCATGTTCTTTTTTATGTCTTCTTAAAGGTACATTGTGTAGGAATTGGCCTTCTTCCCGTCCCTGTGATCGGAAGAAGGTCATGACGGCTGGTCTTCGGTGTTCGGATGCGTGTGTCCAGTTCTAACGGTAAAAAACAAAATTTATTAAAGGAGTCATCACCCGGAAATCGCAATTTCTCTTGTTAAAACATGCATATTGGTGTTTGACCTCAGTTGAAACTTGCCTGAAAAGCTTCGGCTCTTTTTCCGAACAGGAATAGCACACAAGGGTGTGCCTTCCTAAAGCACGAGATTTTGGTCTACGGTGACCTCACCGTGGAGGCTACTGCCTCTTTCACCACCCAACCCCGCCCCGTCCGTTCGGAGCGGTACCAGGGGGCTGTTTATGTTTTGGAGTCTGCATGCAGGCAAGCCCCCCCCCCGGCTCTGTCCTTCCTGAATCAATGCGCTCAAACAAAAGTGCCCAGTTCTAACAGAACAAGCTCAATGTTTGATTAAAACAACATTTATAACGATCCAAGGGGGGCTGGATACGTAAAAAAACAGGTTATGACTCCTTTAACAACACAACACCTTGCGTAGTGGCAGGCAGGACATGAAATGACACAACGACACGGTCGAAAACTGTTTGCCTTGGACCAGCAACACCTGGCACTGATTGTCCTGGCTTTAAATCACCCCGCCACCCGGAAGTAAGTGACACCACTTCCACTGTGAACGGAGGTTACGGCTATAAACCTGCCAAATAGAAAACCTGACCCACGTTTTACCAGCTTTCTCTGGACTTCTGTGACTAAAATGACATCTGGTTTGTTACCGACGGCCGTCTGTCCGATTGCACCTGAATGCAGCATCAGTGTAACGCTCCATTCCTCCTCACTGCGTTACCGCGGTGACTTTTCACAGACGTCACCTGGACCTGAGCCGACAGCTCCGGTGTCTCCGCTGAGTTTCCTACCGTCACGCTAGCCAGGCTAGCGCCGCCTACTGGTCCCGGCAAATTTCATTTTCCTCAACCATGTAGTCAGGAAACTAGCAATGCGTTTCGGTTTGCTCCATCCGTTTTGGCGGACGGAGCAAACAAACCAATCAGCGAACAGATGGGTAAGCGAAGGCGATGACGTTGAACTCAAGCGCTCAAGCTAACCTATTAGCTTCACCGGTGTATAGCACACGTGACCCCCAAGCAGCAGCGATTAGTTGAAGCAAATGTAAGCAACCGCCTCTCGGAAGCAAACGAATCCCTACGGCTCGTGTTCAGACGCTCTATGAAATGTAATGAAATTAGCGGCTGATGCATCAGGCTACCGTCACGCTGCCTCTGAAGGTAAAAACCAAGGGGGCAGTTGTCGGTCTGAGAAGTGAAGCTCACTTCCGCGTTCAAAAAACTGCAATCCCCGCCGATTCCTGTGGGGGCTGGTACCGGAAGTGAGCATAGACCCCCATGTTAAAATCACCGACTTTACAGCTTTCAAAAACATATTTACAGCCTGGTACCATTAAGTTTTTTGGTCTCAATTGATAGTTTCTACCCCCGTACACACTCTGAGGGGGGTGAATTTTTTTTTTAACGCCACCATTTTGCTGTTATTCGGATAAGATTCTGGTCAATCAGGGCGCGGAAACGTTCAGCAACAGGTCCGGAGCGGCACAGAGACAGGCTGCTTCGAGGCCAGGGGGCGGGTTCTCGGCCGGCCAATCCAACATGGCGCTGTTCAAACCGCCATATTTGAGTCACAAAAACGACTGCACAAAACCAATGGGTGACGTCACGGATGCTACGTCCATTCTTTTTACAGTCTATGGTAAAAACATGGAGACAGGACATGGCAGCCAGCAGCCAGCTGACCCGCTCCATGGAGATATGAGTGATATGAACTGAAAGGAACACTTCACTTTGTTGATGAGGGGGTTACTGATGAATGAAAAACAGACTTTTGAACCAAATAATTGATTTTCGTGAATAGACAACAGGAGAACTTACACAATGTCCCTTTATGGTTGCTGGCCTAAACACAACATTGGTCAGTGAGTGATTGCACTCACGTGGACTCACAGTTCATGACATCATCCCAGCCGGAGAGGTTTATATTCCAGCGTTGAATCATTTAGTCGGAGGGATGGGCACACATTAGATTTTCCAGACTGAGGCTTTAAGCTGTGAGCTGTTGAGCAGAGGAGACAGAGCAGAGACAGGACACCAACAGAGGATGAGGGCTTGTTGGCCGAGGCTCCGGGTCAGTGTTTTTGAGAGTCGGGGACAAATCTTAGAAAGCGAGGCGCGCACACACGTGTGGGTTCGCTCGCTCACAGAGGCAGAAAGAGAGAGAGGCGGTCGGCTGCCAAACCTTCTGCCATTTGAGTGGGAGATTCTCTGCTGTCTGCCAAAGAAAACATCTCCGTCTTTAGTTTTCATGATAAGTTTAAGCTTGTCTGTTGATACCTTTGAGAGAAAAGATCTGCTCGCTGCAGTGATAGATAATCTTGTCTTAAATACATTCCCTCTCTATTTAGAGCATGACCCACATTTTCAATCTGCAACACACAACAAGACCATGATAAGGCAGAGTTAACCGTCATAGCAGCAGTTCTTGAAGTTCATATCCAGGCCAAGCCAGGCCAGTCTTATTATGCATTACATTGTTTGTCCACCACTGAGCATTGACAGTTTATTGTTGTTATCCTTGATCGATTGATAGATTTTATTAACAATGTGCACTAGCCATACATTAAGATTTTTAAAAAAATTAAAATATGTGTTACTGTACTGAGCAAGGCTTTGATCTTGCTCTCGGGATTCTCTTTTTTTATGTTTTATATTTTATTCATACTCCTGATGGTATCATGAGACAGAAGGCTACTTTGATATCGCCTCTGTCTTTCCTTCCTTCAATTATGTGGTATTCCCATTTTCTATGTAGATTTTTTTTCTTCAATTTTTTGTAAAAAAAAAAAAAAAAAAAAGTTTAAAAAGTGATAAAATAAAATATTACAAAATATGGGTGCACCAGATTTAGCGAAAAAAAGAACTGAGGCCACTATAATCAGATTTTTAAAGGGACATTGTGTAAATTCTCTTGTTATCTATTCACGAAAATCATTATTTGCTTCTTCAGTCTGTTTTTCATTCATCAGTGACCCCACCATCAACAAAGTGAAGTGTTCCTTTCAGTTCATATCATTCATATCTCCATGGAGACGGTCAGCTCGCTGCTGGCTGCCATGTCCTGTCTCCATGTTTTTACCTTCAGTGGCAGCGTGACGGTAGGAAACCACGGAAACTCAGCGGAGACACCGGAGCTGTCGGCTCAGGTCCAGGTGGCGTCTGGGAAAAGTCACCGCGGTAACGCAGTGAGGACTGTGAGGACTCCACCTGAATGCTGCATTCAGGTGCAACCGGCCGTCACCAGATGTCATTTTAGTCACAGAAGTCCAGAGAAAGACGGTAAAACGTGGGTCAGGTCAACGATATGACATCGTCATGGCAACATATTGTCAGGTGTATTGTTTTGCTTCGTGCTGATGGAACACTTGTTTACATAGAGGCTTGTTTAAGCCGTTACCTGCAGTGGCTGTCGTCCGTCTGCCATCTAACCGATTTCACGTGAATGCAACATGAAAAATAGGACTGAGTTGCTGGTGATCTACAACCACAACACTAGATGGAGGAATTCTTACACAATATACCTTTAAATGCCAGTAGCATCTAAGCATGACCTGCAGCATGTAAGAATATTCCAATCAAAAGACAAATATTCTTGGATGATGCTTATTTATTGGAGTTGTATCCAGTACTCCAAAGATCTCCCGTGTCTCTCTTGTAGTTCATGATGAAATGATACGAGGCTATAACCCTTCATACATTTATTTAGGCCATGCCACTCTTTCTGTGCTCCACTGATGTGTTAATAAAAGAAAATGAATGGGCGTAATGGCAGAAATGAGCCTGCAGCAATGAAAGCAGAGAGAAGAAGGAGCGCGCCCGCCCGTCAGCATGAAGGCTTCATCACGCAGCTTTGGAGGCAACTGCAGACGTGCAGCTGTTAAATATCACTGATCAGACATGCAGTATCAAGAGCTCAGCTTACTTTTGCAATGACTGAGGCCTCTCCCTACACCAGATCAGTCTCAGTTCATTAATATCAAGTAACAACACTCGGAGCTCAGCGGCAGCACCGGTGGCCCACCCACCCAGTGTTCGGCCAGGGTTTACCACATCACAGCGTCCACCAGATGTTTGCCGCTCCACGTCATGCAGCTCCACTGGGCCAACAAATATGTGAGTGAGTGAGGTGATTGTTGTGAGTGAAGCCTTATGGAAGAAGAGTTGTAAACATGTCCATACACCACCGTTTTCCCACTCTACCGTGTAACTAAAATAAATGGTCGCCCGTTTTCCCACTACACTCAACCGTAGATTGTTGCTTTAGCAGCAGATTCCCAAAATAGGAAGTTCCTCTGCTGCTTCTCTCCCTTGCATGAAGCAGAAATATGTAAACAAACTGGAGGTTTGTCCTTGTCTGCTCAACACTGTGACTTCTACGTATCATATTCCTGGCTGTGTTTATGTTCTTCAGTTGAGGAGGCCAAGGCAGACACCATTAAAGGAGGAGCATGTTTTGTAATCTCCCCAGACATAAAAATCCCTGCATATGGCTCGCACAAAATCTGCACAGATACCATTACATGTCAGGAGAGAGGCTGTTGTAGAAGCTAATATATCCTTCACCGCTGTTACCACCATACCTGTCATTGCTGTCATCTCATACTAAAAGAATATTTACTTCCCAGCTGATGTGGTATGACTGCAGCACATCCAGCAAGACAAACATTTTTATGATAGCACTTAGACAAAATGAAAAAGGTTAGTTATAATTATTAAAAGTGTTATTGCAGAAGTTCCTCAGCTCTAAAGCATTACATTAGGGTTACAGTGGGTTTGGTTTACATTCATTGTTGTTGTACATGCCCTTCTTTTCCCTTTAAAGAGCACTTTATTGTTTGTATTGTTTTGCCTCGTGCTGACGGAACACTTTAATGTTTACATAGAGGCTTGTTTAAAGGAGTCATCACCCGGAAATCGCAATTTCTCTTGTTAAAACATGCATATTGGTGTTTGACCTCAGTTGAAACTTGCCTGAAAAGCTGGAGTTTGAAAGTGGCGCCGTTTTTTCGCTTCGGCTCTTTTTCCGAACAGGAATAGCACACAAGGGTGTGCCTTCCTAAAGCAGGAGATTTTGATGCTGCTCCTACGGTGACCTCACCGTGGAGGCTACTTGCCTCTTTCACCACCCAACCCCGCCCCGTCCGCTACCTGAAATCGCCGAAGCGGTACCAGGGGGCTGTTTATGTTTTGGAGTCTGCATGCAGGCAAGCCCCCCGGCTCTGTCCTTCCTGCGGCGAATCAACGCGCGCCTCATTACATATTATACAATGCACATCCGGACCAGTCAAAACCTCGCGCGTAATCTCGCGTGATAAAGTCGCGGTAGGAAAAAGGGTCAGAACAAGCTCAATGTTTGATTAAAATTATTTTATTTTTTTTCTAATAAGTTTTACGAATTGATCCAAAGCGATCCAAGGGGGGCTGGATACAAAAAACCAGGTTATGACTCCTTTAAGCCGTTACCTGCAGCGGCTGTTGTCTGTCTGCCATCTAACCGATTTCATGTGAATGCAGCATGAAAAATAGGACTGAGTCCCTTGAGATCTACAACAGCACCACTAGATGGGAGGAATTCTTACACAATATACCTTTAAACAACAAAATAAAAGCGCAAATGGCTCCTACAGTTCTTATTAGTAATAAGTGTGTGACTGGTAGAAACACTGAGAATCATTCAGCAGCTAAAGAACCAGATGTGTTGGCGACCAAACCAGAGCTACAAGTAGAGTGAATATTAAAGCTGATGTGAGACTATGAGCACAATTCTAATTCTAATGCTCCATCCATCTGTGGGATTATTGGATGAGTTACACTCTGTCAGAGAGTTCAGACTACTATGTTTTTGTTCAAAAATAAATGCCTTTTGCTAGGATCGCTCCCTTCTACAGTAGCCGGGAGTTTTCCGAACATTAGATAAATATAGGGAAACTCAGCTGACCCTGTTTCATTTAGAAAACTCCCAGAGATTGTTTTGGTTTGCAGTGTTGCCGTTCAGAGTAGTTTTGTTGTTGTACAGTCCAGTAGGAAGTTGGAAGTGGCTGCACAGTAAAGTAGGCCTAAGTTCAGCTCAGACGGCAGACGGAGCAGAGAGAGGCATGCTGTTGCAGAAAACAAACCCCCACAAGACATTAAAGGATATTCAAGAGCAGCAGAGATGGATGTGTGTTGTGCTGCTGCAGCTGGAATACAGAGAAACATCAGCAAGGCCAGGACAGAGGAGGATGTGTCAGCTGGGTATTAAATATCTCCATCTACCCCCCCACCCCCACCCCTCTCCCCTCCTACAGTTTGCCCAATGCTCCCACTGCGTGCTGCCTTCACTTTGCCCTGCCTGTTGTGTGCCATGCAGGCACTCCCTCTTCCATGTCTGGACACACATCCTCCACACCCTGCTCTTAACTTCTTGCCCTTTCACGCTCCCCCGGTGCCCCTCTTTCCCAACTTGCCCTTTCAGCCTCTAATTGAATTAGCAGCGTTGGAGGGAAGGCTCCTGATCTCAAGGAAGCCGCTCCGAAGCCGACGCTCACACTGGTTCTTTGTTAATTGCCTGCAGAAATGACGGCTATTTCCTGCCTTCACAGGAAGCAATGTATTGAAACCAGATTTCCAAAGGGAGCGCTGGGTGATCTTGCTGTATGGTCTGCAGAGCATCAGGAGGAGGAGGCGGGGGGAGGCGAGGGTGGGGGGGCTCTGTGTTCTTCTGCTTCATCAGACTCGACATGGTGTTGCCTTCATGTGCAGTGATAAGTTAGGAAGAAGACAAGTCCTTCATTCAGCATTAGGGTTGCAAAATTCCAGGAATTTTCAAAGTTGGAAACTTTCCATGGGAATTAATGGGAATAAATCGGAAATTTACAAAATTGAAGGTTGGCCCTTAACAGGGAACTTAAATATAGTTGGAGAAAATATATTGTAGCATAATCTTGGCTAAAACAACCAGATTAAATGCAAGGAACTTGAATATCTCTGCTATTCCATGCACACTGCTTCCTGCAGGCTGTTAGGCCACGCCCCCTACATGCACTGTGCATTCCTCCATCACATGCACAGATGATTCCTTGAAACCTGGAGGCCACACTTTTGAGGCCAAAGCACAATAGGAGGGCTCCTTTCATTTAAAGGGACAACCAGGATTTTTTGAAAGCAAAGTGTGTTCACACTACATTTCCCATGAGCCTCCGTGCACGGTGAAATTCTTGGACCGGCGCAAGACAGACGAACCATAAACGGTGATTTGGTGACATTATTCCCATAACCCACAGGGCAGCATCCGCAAAACCAAAACTAAGAGATGCTGGGCGACCCGACCACTAAATAATAACAAAATAACATTAAAGACAAGATTTTTTTTGATACAGTTTGTTTCAATTACCCCCAATTTCTAGTTAATTCCCATAAATTCCCATAATTCACGTGGAAAATTTCCAATTTGGAATATTTCCAAAATTCCCCAGCTTAATTTCCCATGGAAAGTTTCCGGAAATTTACCGTTAATTTATTGGAAATTTTCCATCCTTTGCAACCCTATTCAGCATCATGTATCCATTTACAGGTGGACAGTAAAACCTGCAGCTCTTGAATTAGTGATTTGAGCACTTATGTGATTAAAGATCACACATCTGTCACACAAATAACAGAGGCTGGGCAAGAGAACAACAAAGGGAGGAGATTTACCCTGCATGTGGTTCAGTCTGTGTTGTTTCTTGGACTGTGCCGGTAAAGAAACAGGCTGAACATGATCCAAGACCCTCAGTGCTCCTCTGGGAGCTGCTGCACGGAGCGGCATTGTGCCGTTTGTAACTCAAGACCCAGACATGAATAGTGCTCACAGGATAATGAGTAATCTGTGATGAACATAGGCGGCCTGTGCCTTCTGTTGTTTTCACTTTTTTTTGCTGTTGTTATAGGTGGTATTGTGTGTTTGGTCTTGTGTTGTCAAGTCATCTGTCGTTTTGTTCCGCTCCCGCTGTTCTTTAGTTCTTCGCAATTTGTGCTGTCATCAAGTGTGTGCGACGGCTGTTTACTTGTGTAAAAAATAAAGCCAGACAGGTCACAGGTAAGATCAGATGAGTGGTTTTATTTTGGAGCTTGTATGCCGTGGCTCATAAACTCACAACACATGCTCCTCATTAAGCTGAAGTCAAAAAGCCAGAGGCGTTTGGTTAGTTAGCAGCTCTTTCAAATCATCTCCAATCATATCTCCTCATCTCATAAAAAGCCAGAGGCCAGAGTGTGAGAGACACAATAAACCGCCCTTCAGCTAATTGACTCTGGCTCAGAGTGAACACGCAACACAGACTGGAATCACTTCGCTGAAAGGTCCTTGAGCAAGGCATTGGAACCTGGCCTGCTCTTTAGAAGACTGGCAGTGGACGGGCTTCTAGGTTTGGAGGATGGTATCTTTCTTTAAAGGGATATTTTTTTTTTTTTTTTTTTAAAGGGATAGTTCACCCAAAATTCAAATTTCACTCATTATCTCCTCACCCTCATGTCGACTAAGAGCTGTGAGAATTTTCAGAGTCCTCCGTTCCTTCTCTGAGTTACGGGGGGGTCCACGCAGCAGTATTTCTCCATATGTGACCCGATCCAGCAAAATGAGTCACAGTGACCCAAATGTCAAAGTTGAGATTTTGGTATCAATGGAAAGATTAGAAAATGAGCTTTAAAATGAAACCCTAGTCAAAGTAATACATTTTATAGTTTTCGAGATATGGCCATTTGAATTACGATCTCCTCCTCTCTTATTCTGTTCTAAAACCTGAGAAAATTCCATTCAAAGTTTAGCCGCCTGTGACTCTGGCGTCTGTTCCTGTACCACTTGATTACACGCACCATATACGGCCCCTTGTTGTCATCGATGCACCATTCAATGACCCTCGGAAAGCAGAGAATCTCATAATTCAGATGCTGTTTACAGCTCGTCTCTATCATAAACGGTTCGGAAGTTGTGATGTTTTGTTGATGTTTTGTAAAATATGTGCAAGCGTTGGGTTGACCGCGACGTTCGGTTTAGCAAAGCTACGTTCGATTTAGCATCGTTGCTACGTTCTGTTTAGCATACTTAGCTCTGTTAAAGGATGACGGTTTAGCATCTGTTTCTGTAGCCGTCCCTGCTTATCATAGAGGCACCATTCAATGACCGTCGGAAAGCGGAGAATCCAGCGAATCACATGCAGTTTACAGCTCGTCTCTATCACAAATTGATCATAAGATATTTCATGTTTTGCAACGATGCAACGCTCATTTTCAGAGGGTTTAAGTAGCAAGTCAACTTTAATCATCATTTACTGCCTTTTCTCAATTATCTGGACTGTGAAACTTTGGGAGAATGTTTTTGAATGCCATTGCTTTGAAATTAGCTAAAAAGAAAAAAAATCGATTTTTTATTGATTTTCCATGTTTACAGCTGATTATCTAAAAATAGAACGTTGCGACTTCCGACTCATTTCGCCAGAGCGGGTCACATATGATGGTTATCAATGGATACCACTTTTCTTTGTCCAAAAAGACACACCAAAAAATATCCAAATACCTCCATACTGCTCGTCTGTAATGTCCCTCTTGTATTGAAGCCCCCACATGAGAAATTGTTCCGGAAAAAAGTCTATATTTTAAGGAAGAGCAGTGAACTAGTGTAACGGAGGTCTGCGGGTGTGCCACAGTCACGAGGGACCAGTGAGGTGAAGTGACGGGTTGTGGCGGTAGCGGTACCGGAAGTAAACTCACTCACCCTTAAAAGACGTGCTAACCAACCTGCCAAGCGGTTGTCAACCTCTTGGCGAAGCGGTTAGCATCGTCGCCTCCGGTGCGGAAGGTCGTGGGTTTGATCCTCACTCAGGGCAAGTCCGAACCAAACAACATCGGTCACACTGAGACACTGGGAGCTTCCGCTACAAACAAGCTTAAAATGCTTATTAAATTTTTTTGTCGGGGCTTCAATACAAGAGGGACATTACAGACGAGCAGTATGGAGGTATTTGGATGTTTTTTGGTGTGTCTTTTTGGACGAAGAAAAGTGGTATCCATTCACAACCATTATATGGACAAATACTGCTGCGTGGACCCCCCCGTAACTCAGAGAAGGAACGGAGGACTTTGAAAATTCTCACAGCTCTTAGTCGACATGAGAGTGAGTAGATAATAAGTGAAATTTGAATTTTGGGTGAACTATCCCTTTAACTTTTCCAAAAATACAAATAAACAGCAGGAGCATTAATGGTCGGAGTAAACAGTATGCATGAGTGCTCTAATGTAATGGGCAGATGTAAGCTCGGCTCGCTACCTGTGGTTGCAATCGAGTAACTTCTTTTTCTTCAGGCCTGTTGAACCATGTGGAAGTTATTAGAGGTCTCTGTCCCCCCAGCTTCACTCTTCTCTCATTAAAGCAGCAGGGCTGGCAGGAGACGAGCTGCAGGCTTCTCATTAGTGACATTAAATGTACCTTTCTAGGCCGTTCCTGATGTCATGAGTTTACAAATTTACCCATTAACTCTGAATTCTAAAGGCGTTCTGTCACATCCTGCTTCCCTTTTTTTTCTCTTCATTTCGTTATACCTCCTGCACCCACACCACCCCCCCTCCTCCAACCCCCAGCTCAGTTTACTGTATGGAATAGGAATGTCACAGTTGGTGTTTTACACCTGCTTAATTGTGTCCTTTGCTATGTGAGGCACACTGTGCATACTGTGTGTTTTGCAGAGTACATGAGGCACTGACCAACCATATACACATGTCCATGTTCTGTAATGGAAATAGAAATAGATTTAAGCATGTTAATGTGCTCATAATAGACCATGGCTGCAGGACTATGGTAAATGCCTAATGGAACAGTCATTGTCAAGGATTTTGTGCTAATCTTATGCCTTAATGTAACATTTTATATAGTTTTTATTTCATTTCCCTTTAAAATGCCTGGAGCAGGGCTCGTTGATGTGCACTTAGCTTCCACAGCCACAACATAATAGATGTACTTTCCATTAGTTGTTTTGACAACTCAGTTTGTTCACTAAAGGGAAATGACTCTTAGATGATGTTGTTCTTCCATTTTTAATTTATTAAAGGGATAGTTCAACATTTTGGCAAATTGGCCCATATAGTAGGTTCGTTACCTATATTTGTCAGTCCGAGCTATTTTTAGAACGGCGGAGCAGAGCCGTGAGCTGCTCAGAGCTACGCTACGGAGGCTCATGGGATTTTTTGGTTTCCTTCATCAAACTCATCAAATACACAATCCTAAAACTCCAAAACGCTCTGGTGGACAAGTTGTGACCTGCACATTCACCACGCTATGAGATAATAACACAACGTTACCACACAGAGTTGTTTTAGAGGGAAATACAGAGACTGTTGATGAAAAACTGTCCCTGAAGGCAACGCACATTAGATCTGCGGTTTTGACACCATCATTAATTATCTGTGGTTTTTTTCCCCCACTCCTTTAGTTGTGTGAATTCACCTGCAGAAAGTTTACTTTTCACCAACTCCATCTTTCTCTCCAGGCTATTATCTCATGATGCACGCGTGCAGCAATGATTTATCAATGGTTTTTTTTTTTTCACTACACCCGAGGTCCGACCCGACCCGAGTCACTTGCTTTCGGCCCGAACCCGACCCGAACCCACGGGTCCCGTCGGGCCTGTCAGGCCGGCCCGGCCCGTTGAGAACTCTAACGCACATCTGCGGTTTTGCATGAATTTCCCTCTAAAACAACTCTGTGTGGTAACGTTGTGTTATTATCTCATAGCGTGGTGAATGTGCAGGTCACAACTTGTCCACCAGAGCGTTTTGGAGTTGTTGGGTTGTGTATTTGATGAGTTTGATGAGGGAAACCAAGAAATCCCATTAGCCCTTCTAAAAATAGTTCACACCGACAAATAAAGGTAACGAACGTACTGCTATGACTATAGGGGTTATGGCAATGAGCCAATTTGCCAAAATGTTGAACTATCCCTTTAAAGTCATTAATTTCTGGAATAAGCTAAAACAACATTTAAGACTATAATATTTGTATTTATTCTGCCACATTTAGTGAGTAAATGTCATGTTACCCAGTCTTCCTTGTTTGTGTCCAGCTTCTCATAGACTAACAGCCTATTAACTGCTGACAAGAACTGGACAGTATTATTGACCTACAAATACAGATACAGATCAATAACTTGCTCCAGTGACCAATACATGGAAGGGTTGCATCATTCCGTATTGTATTACATCAGCTTTTGTGACCTCTGATCGCTAGAGCAGCACAGGGCACATTGATCAGTTTACAGTCTGAGTTACACGCCGATGCTACAGGTCAATGACGTATTTGCAGAGATAATTGACCTCCCATTCCACTTCATACAGTAATATGTGCTTAAGTAACCAGGGAGGTCATTTGTGCGCAGGCAGTATACAAGAAATCAATGCTGTTTACCACTTTGCACAGGAGATAAAAGAGTCAACCATCGCAGGGCACTTAGAAAAGACTTAAGCTGACAGGACATCTGTTTTATCACAAGAAAAAAAATGGGATTGCACTTTTCTGGGACATGCATTTAGGGCATCGGATGAATCACATGGAGGGATTTTGATGAAACTTGTGGCTTTATAATCGCAGCATTTATCAGCTTTGTGCTGTTTGAGTTGTCTCTGCAGGCTCCAACGTGTCAGTGGCCCATTTGTAAAGAGGAGTGTTTTTATTGACTCAGACCTCCTGCCCCGGGTCATTTTCAGTCAGATGGAGGGGCTGTTATCTTCTCATTTGAAAGACAATCACATTGAGACTCTGTTTGCAGTTTTACACGTCAATGGAAGCCTTTCAGAGGCAGCGGGCTGCTTTCAGTGCGTGTGTCAAATGAAATGGGCACTCTGCTGAGACGTGTCCCCCCCCCCCCCCCCACTCCGCAGGTCATCCTTCAAAGCATATGGTTCACAGTCTTACATTTGAATAATCTTTAGAGCAGGTTGTCCACTTTCTTAAAGGGATAGTTCAACATTTTGGCAAATTGGCCCATTGCCATAATCGCTATAGTCATAGCAGTAGGTTTGTTACCTTTAATTGTAGGTGTAAGCTATTTTTAGTACGGCGGAGCGGAGCTGCACGCTGCTCAGAGCTACGCTATGGAGGCTAAGGGAATTTCTTGGTTTTCCTCATCAAACTCATCAAATACAACATCCTAAAACTCCACAGCGCTTTTGTAGACAAGTTGTGAGCTGCACAACCACCACGCTATGAGATAATAACGGAACGATACGAAACAGAGCCGTTTTCGAGGTAAATTCATGCAAAACCGCTGATGCGCGTTGCGTTCAGGGACAGTTTTTCAGCAAGCAGTCTCCGTATTTACCCTGTATTTACCTCGAAAACGGCTCCGTTTCGTATCGTTACGTTATTATCTCATAGCGTGGTGGTTCTGCAGCTCACAACTTGTCTATAAAAGCGCTGTGGAGTTTTGGGATGTTGTATTTGATGAGTTTGATGAGGGAAACCAAGAAATTCCCTTAGCCTCCATAGCGTAGCTCTGAGCAGCGTGCAGCTCCGCTCCGCCGTACTAAAAATAGCTTACACCTACAATTAAAGGTAACGAACCTACTGCTATGACTATAGCGATTATGGCAATGGGCCAATTTGCCAAAATGTTGAACTATCCCTTTAATGTATCTAGGTGTGTGTGTGTGTGTGTAAGACTGGTATTCTGTCAGGTCTCTGGGGTGTTTGGCTGGCGTGAGCGGCTGGAGGTCCAGGCCATCTGCTTCTTCACTGCAGTCCAAAGAGAGTGTTGATCAGCGGTGATCAGGTAGCAGATGACACTCTCCATCAGACAAAGGCTGCTTTTTACATGACAGTACTGTCGTCCCTTTGTGTAAACGCCAGGCACCACAACACAAACAAACATGTTCCTGACGACGTGGTTCGCCCGCTCCCGCAGCAGCAGCAGCAGCAGAATTTTTAATGTTGTTTCATCTATTTGGAGGCAGCGTTCGCATGTGGCATCACAATGATTTTATTTTTGACGGTTTTGTCTAGATTAGATTAGATAAAGCATGTCTGGCTCACTTTGGTCAGCAGATGCTTTTATGCTCATCTGAAACTCATTTTAGTTCAGGGGCCACATACGCCACAATTTGATCTCAAGTGGGCCGGACCAGTAGAATAATGGCATAATCACCTACGAATAATGAGAACTCTAAATATTTCCTTTGTTTTAGAGAAAATGAACCCTCCTTTTAAAATTTCTTGAGGAAAAATACGTTCAATTTCAACAATATGCATCTTCTGGCTTCTATGTGATTTTTACACTTGGCAAAGTCATCCTGCTTATGTTTGACACCTCTGCTCTAAAAGCAATTGCATCAGGGCATAATACATTTTGCAATTCCACAAAGCAATTAAGACTAAGACTATAAAACAAAGGTGTCCAATTACTGAGCCTCTTGTATCATCTGTGAAAATAACATCATTAATGAAATTTATTATCATAATAAAACATAATTTTGTGATAATTGGAAGAAAGAGTCGTATGTGGTGATGCAGTTCATCAGTTGTGTAAGGTTATTGCAAATCACACTGCTCATTACATCACTACACTGTTAAAGTTACGCACACACGCAGTCACATTACATGTGCTGTTATTTCCAGGGGCAGTCTGTGACCTTGCTGAGCGTTTACAGCTGTGATCATCCATCCATTCATGTTGTGACGTAACTGCCTACCACCTTTGGCTCATACAAAACAAGTAAAACAAGCCAAGGCATATTGACTTGTCCATTTATGCCTCCAGTGGAGCCAATGGAAGAAATACATTTAAAGGGATAGTTCACCCAAAATTGAAATCCTCTGTGGCTTCTCTGAGTTACAGGGGGCATAGAAGTGCATGTCCATATAACGGTTGCAAATGGATACTAACTGTCTTCGTAACAAAAAGACACACCAAAAAACATCCAAATACCTCCATGCTGCTCGTATGTCCGCCTTGTATTGAAGCCCCGAAATGAGAAATTGTGAGTAGATAATGAGTGAAATTTCAATTTTGGAATGAACTCTCCCTTTAAATGTATTTCTTCCATTGGCTGCACTGAGGCATCAAATTTCAAATTTGGGTGAAATATCCCTTTAAAAAAATAAGTTTCCTGCAACACTTACCAATAATATATATGAATGGCTTTTTTTTTCTTCTTTTTTTACATTCATTCCACTGAACGTAGAAGTAGAACCTGCCTCACTGTGTCTAGCAGTCTGCAGCATCACTGCCATGGAGCCTGTCAAGTACTACTTGACTTTGGAGGCTCAGTCGAGGACTTGACTGCGACACAGGGCCTTACTGAGACGTTAGCAGATTGTCTACAAAAGGAAAGCTAAGGGAAGCTAAAAGGGATTAAGATGAAAATATGATCCAAAAAGACCACACAGATCCTCCATCTGCCTCCCCTAAAGCTCACTTTGAAGCACACCAAAGGAAAAGAGTTGCCTTTGAAGAAACAGGCCTCTAGCCACAGTGGGCTGTAAAAATGTTTCCACTGTTGGGATTCTGGCCAGATAATGAAGCTGAGGCAGGAGCGTGCCTCAGCACTGCTATTTCTTGCGGCAGACTGCAGGGAGGAGGACTTATCGAGGTTTTGCCTACTGATCCCAGCTTCCTGTTTCCAGAAATGCTCCATTGTCTTAAAGGGCAAGACTGAAAAACTTTATGCTTAGTTGCTTACACTCGGAACGCAGTGACCGGTGCAAAATATGACCAGTGGGATTGTGCTGAAGGGGGGGATCACAATCAGACTGGGATTCATTTTACCTCCTTATCAGGTCGACTTGGCTGAACTTCCTCCGACTGCGCTGCATTCCCATACCCACACGTATATCTGCAGCCAGAGGCGTCTATTTTTGGGTTCCATCAATCAGAGGAGACTTTATTGTTTGTCAGGCGCTGTGTTGTTAACTGGCCCAGTGGGGTTTTCTGGGACACAGAGAGAATAGAATAAGGCTGAATCCCATTTCACCCCTTGGCCCTACGCCTCACCCCTACCCCTCCGTTTTGCGCGTTCACGTGTAGGGGTAGGGGTGTCCCAATTCCCGTTAGGACGGAGGGGTAGGGGAAAGGGGTAGGGCTATATACCCCTCCAAACGGAGATTTTTCAGAGGCACACTCCAAACGGAGGGGTATGAAAAGTTTCCCAGAATGCATCTGGCGGCAACCGGCAGCGGTGGCTGTAAAACGAAAAGCTGATTTATTTCTCACTGCAGCGCTGTTATTATGTCATTTTAAAACATTTTCATGCGAGAAAGTAGCGGTTTAGGTCCCAAATGTGCGGTTAGTTTGTCCAAATGACGGCTGGTTAGAAGTTCGTTCGCGCCGACGTTTTTTTTTTCGGAGAAGCGAAGCTCCAGGAGGAGCGGCTCCTCACCGAGGCAGCAGCCGGTCTTCAGCGCCGGTCTGCCGGCTACATTACATCCTCGTCCTGGGAGAAAAGACGGTCGCTAATTAACATACCCGCAGGTTTTTAGAGGTTTACCACCGGCTGGTTAAATTATTTTTAGCATTTAAATATTAGTCTCATTAATGAAACTTAACAATTCTGACTGGAGCATTATTATTTTGAATGAAAAGAGCTTATGTGTGTAGGTATCAGACATCCGCTGCGTCTGGGTTCTGTACACGGAAATCACCACATTTACATCAATAAATTAATGTTTTACAATGAACCGATCAGCCTGCATTAAGTTCTATCTTATATTTATTAAGTTATATGGTACAAGGCTATTTGATTTCTGGCAAAAGCTCGGCGCATCAGCTTATGTAAAGCCAGTGAAGACTACGTGATGACGTATGTGATTGTTGAAGGGGTATCCCAATTCATAGGGGTTGATTTTCTACCCCTACCCCTTGTAGCTCCGTTTCAAGGGGCGAGGGGCAAGGGGTAGGGGTAGGGGTAGGGGTATAAAAGAGAAATGGGATTGGGCCTAAGAATAACTCGTCTTAGTCGTAACCTTGCAAATCTGTTTATAGTCATTTTGAAATGAAAATATTTGAGACATGGCTCATTTTCAAATGTAAACAGATTAAATGTGAAGACACATTTTGTAAGATTAGAGTACATGTAAAGCAAATAAGAAATAAGATATATACATAGGCCCAATTCCGATTCTCCCCTTAGCCCTGGCCCTTGGCCCTAACCCTTAGTTTTGCGCGTTCACGTGAAGTGGTAGTGCTGTCCCAATTCTCATTCCGCCGAGGGTTAGGGGGAAGTGGTAGGGCTATCTGGCCCTCGAAACGGAGATTTTTCAGGGGCACACTACAAACCGAGGGCTATGACCGAGGGCTGTGAAGTTTCCCAGAATGCATCTTGCGGCAACCGGCAGCTGTTTTATTTATCACCGTAGCGCTGTTATAACGTCATTTTGTTAAGTTTTAATATCTTTTCATGCGAGAAAGTAGCTATTTAGACCCCCAATGTGCGGTCGGTTTATCCAAATGACGGCTGTTTACACGTTTTTTCGGAGAAGTGAAGCTCCGCGGTGGAGCCTCCACCTGTGGAGCAGATCAGCGGCTCGTCACGGAGACACCACCCCGTCCGGAGGGCTTGTCAGCCGGCCAACCTCCCGACGTAACACCGGTAGAAAAGACTGTCGCTAATTAATTTACTCGCAGGTTTTTAACGGTTTTCCGCCGGATAGTTACATTCTTTTTAAGAGATAAATGCTGGTCTCATTGATGAAATGTAACAATTGTGGCAGTCGCATTAGTTTGTTTGAATTAAATTATGTGTGTTTTGAATGCAGGAGCAGTGCTGCCAGCGGCTCTAGAGCCTATGTACAGAAATCACCACATTTACATCAATAAATAAATGTTTTACCATGAACCGGTCAGTCTTGATTAAATGTTATTTTATTTTATTAAGTTATCGTGTTTTTGAATATAGGATTTGTGTCAAAAGCTCGTCATGTCTGCTCGCCAGCAGAGACTACTGATGACGTATGGCCGCTGAAGTGGTGTCCCAATTCGTATGGGTTGACTTTCTACCCCTACCCCTTGTAGCTCCGTTTCAAGGGCAAGGGTTAAGGGCTAGGGGTAGGGCTAGGGGTAGGGATGAAAAATAGAATCGGAATTGGGCCATAGTCATTTGTATTCTGTAATGGCCTTTGAATGATCGATGGATCCAGACTGAGGCTGTATTAGTTTCATTGCAGACTGAGCTCTGACTTAGTGGAAATAAGACCTGGTGATGATGAAGTCACATTTGTTTGACCTTTTTCATCAGGTAATTCTGTAGAGTTGAACTGTGGGGCCAGGTGAACGGCTCACATCTACATCTACATCTGCTAAAAGGTCATTTATCTTAAAGGTCCAGTGTGGAATAATTGGCCAGGTTTATTGGCAAAATCTGAATAATCGCAATAAAATTTGTCTG
Source organism: Decapterus maruadsi (assembly GCA_030347415.2). Classification (NCBI taxonomy): domain Eukaryota; kingdom Metazoa; phylum Chordata; class Actinopteri; order Carangiformes; family Carangidae; genus Decapterus; species Decapterus maruadsi. Next base: position 31,648,290 of record CM064896.1, on the reverse strand, counting down.
GTTTTTGTAACCATATAATTCTTTTTTTATATATAGAAAGGGTCTTGCTTTAGAGATTGTTGCCATCTTGCGCTGCCCTGAACGGAAAGTCCAGCCAGCCAGAGAGCACGTTTCAAATGTTTTGTGTTCATAAATAAACCAACAAAAAAGAAGGCATGTTACAACCAAAAACGTAATAACGGCCAATAACGTAATAACTGCCAATAACGTAATAATTTTGGCCATTTCAAATGTAATAAAGCCAATAGTGTAATAATGTGCCAATAATGTAATAAAACTTTTGAGCCAATAACGTAATAACTTTTTGCCGATAATGTAATAAGGCATTACATTATCGGCACCAGTTATTACATTTTGAAAGGTTTTTTTTTAATACCAGGCCAATAACGTAATAACCAGCCAATAATGTAATGCCTTATTACATTATCGGCAAAAAGTTATTACGTTATTGGCTCAAAAGTTTTATTACATTATCGGCACATTATTACACTATTGGCTTTATTACATTTGAAATGGCCAAAATTATTACATTATTGGCAGTTATTACATTTTTGGTTGTAACAAGGCAGAAGGACAGAAGAAGGAGGAGGAAATAGCAGACATAGTAAAATGGTTTAGATCTTCACCTCATCGCTCCATGTCCCAGTCCTGGTAAACAAGTTTTTTTGTCCTCGGAGTTCAGTATCAAAGATGTTGTGTGTGTTTTCAGTATATTTCAGTGTCTGTAGCCTCTGTGGTAAAATGTCAAATCTTGTACAGTTTTCATAACTGATTGTGTTATTGAACCATTTTCACATTCACACTTTTATCAGAGAGAAAATATGTGATAAAGCAGCAGTTAAAAATGAGAAATTAGAAGAAGTAAAGTTGCGTGTGTATAATTGTTTTCATTTCTGCCAGCTCTTATTGTCTACATTCAGATTTTTCAGGAAGAGCAGAGAAGCTTGTCAGGCTTCCTGTCAACAAGAGGAAGCAGCCTGATATTTTCGGGTGTTCGTGTAAGATGATAACTTCATAATCTGAACTGGGAACAGAGGCAGGGAGAATTCATAACCTGTGTGGTATTTAATAAGGTTGAGAGCAGAGACAGACAGAACATGTAGAAGAGAAATAGACATGGAGAGAGGAACGCTGTGACTTTTCCCCTCAGGACAAGAAGATGAGAAGAGACTCAACTTTTCATTTCAAACTTGGACCATTACATTGGTGATCATTAAAATGATTTGTGTAGCTGTTACAGGGAAATAATGGTGCCTCCAAATTGTAAATGAAACTGATACAACCAGGGTCCCCACTCAGGACATTATACACTGACTTGAAATGTCATTGTGTTCCTTTATTGTTTTGGAAAGAGCAGCTGTGTCATGTTTTAGGGGGAAGTTTAAAGCTCCATTTATAACACCGGCTACAATATATGGAGCAGATGAGAGAGTTGGCCGTCCTCCAACAGCAGAGCAGACAGAGTATAAACTTATATAAGTGCACCGCCGTGACTTTGCTTCGCTCGGGCTTGTGAAGTGGCCGTTTGTCTCCAACCGATACTCTGAAGTCAAAAACCTGAGCTCTGAATCCTGACTGCCAGCTCTGCTTTATGTCCAAACAGACCTCAGGATCCACAGACACCCAGAGAGAGGGGACAGTGGTAGAACCCGGCACACTGGAGGCCAGGACTGAAGCGTTTCTGCGGTCGTTTTAGAGGAAGTTATGTGACTCCTTTGTCGTTGCAGTTTGAACCTCATATCTATTTCTGTTTTTTTTGCTCAGCAACACTGGGCACAGATTTGTCATTTGTGCTTGTCAGTTTACAGGTGACAAGACAACATAACCCAGCAATAATTGAGTCTATTAGGATATTTTCTTAAAGTAAAGTATTTGTCAAAAACATTAAAGGGAGAGTTCAACATTTTTGGCAAATCCCTATAGTCATAGCAGTAGGTTCGTTACCTTTAATTGTCTGTGCGAGTTATTTTTAGAACGGCGGAGCAGAGCTGTGAGCTGCTCAGAGCTACGCTACAAAGGATCATGGGATTTCTTGGTTTCCCTCATCAAATACACAATCCAACAACTCCACAACGCTCTGGTGGACAAGTTGTGACCTGCACATTCACCACGCTATGAGATAGCAACACAACGTTACTGAACTGTTTAAGAGGTAAAATCATGCAAAAGTGCTGATTGCGTTCCCTTCAGGGACAGTTTTTCATCAACAGTCTCTGTATTTACCTCTAAAACAACTCTGTCTCGTAATGTTACATTATTATCTCATAGCGTGGTGAATGTGCAGCTCACAACTTGTCCACCAGAGCGTTGTGGAGTTTGATGAGGGAAACCAAGAAATCCAATGAGTCTCCGTAGCGTAGCTCTGAGCAGCTCACCGCTCTGCTCGGCCGTTCTAAAAATAGCTTGCACCGACAAATAAAGGTAATGAATCTACTGCTATGTCTATAGAGATTATGGCAATGGGCCAATATGTTGAACTATCCCTTTAATAAAAGTATATCATGAGAACTGCACATTGAATCAACATTTGTCATTTTCCACACTGATTTTGTTCACTGTTTCACTCAGAGGGGGAAAAAAAACAAAAACTCTCTGCTTTCCATTTCATTTCTTCTCGTTCCCCAGAGATAACTGTTTTGTTGGGGGCATTTTTTGTTTTTTTGTGGAAGTTCCATGACAAAGAGATACTGTAGTTGTGCTTGTGGGAAACCATTTGTAATTGTTTCCAGCAGCCGGTTCGGTTCCAGCGTTCTCATTTATGTTTTTTTTTCTCCTCTCCCCTGCTGTATTGTCGAAGGGCTCACGTCACCCGACATACGTCCTGACGGGGCAGTCGCTCAGCTTCATGTTCCTACTGCAGTTGTGCGACAGATATGAGAGAGAGGGGAAGGGAGGAGATGGAGTAAAAATAGCTTGTATGCTGGCTTTGCATTGTGTACAATCAGCATCTACCGCAACACGCATTAAGTGTTTATGAGAATCCCTGGCACTGTGCCATGACAAACAAGGCCCGTTTCACAGTGCTACAATGACACTGCATTTGCAAGATCATTCAAAAGTGGAAAGTGTTTTCCGTGCTGTTCATTGTGTGCATGGAAATTGCACCGATGGCTCACACTGCATAAATATTACAGAAGCTAACGTGACCAGGGATGAAACGTGCATCTTAGAAGACAAAACGTGCTTTGTCTAGAAAAAACTGGGACAAAGGACCAAGACACCCAGTCAGACTTCTAGAGAGGTATGCCTCCATGTGTCTCCATAACCCCCAAAACCCATGAGTGGTGGGAGTCGCGAGGGCTAGTCGAAAAAGTTCCCCTTGGCTGCCGGAGCAGAGATAATTGGAGCCAGGTTTAGCTGGAGTTTTGGTATTCACATCTCGGGCCAAGTTTTGCTCTTCACGACTCCTCTTACCAGACAGACAGCGCTCGCCTGCATGAGCAGCTTGGTCCGACCGAAGTGACAAGTTTTGACATTTCATTCCCTCATGTGAGGAATCCTGACCCGTAGCAGGTCAGGTGATCCTTTTTTTCTTCAGGTCTTAAAGGGATGGTTCACCCAAAATTCAAATTTCACTCATTATCTATTCACCCTCATGTCAACTAAGAGCTGTGAGAATTTTCAGAGTCCTCCGTTCCTTCTCTGAGTTATAACGGGGTCCTGCAGCAGTTTTTGTCCATATAATGGTTGTCAATGGACACCAGGTTTCTTCATCCACATGAGAAATTGTTCCGAAAAAAATTAAATAAGTCTATATTTTAAGTTTGTTTGTAGCAGAAGCTCCCAGTGTCTTGGTTCACTGCTCTCCCTGTGTCAGTGCAAATCTCACGTGATTTGTACTGACTGGCGGAACAGTTTCTCATGTCGGGGCTTCAATACAAGAGGGTCAGTACGGAGGTATTTGGATGTTTTTTGTATGATGGACAAAGAAACCTGGTGTCCATTCATTATATGGACATGGTGCTAACTCAGAGAAGGAACGGAGACTTCTCTTAGTCGACATGAGGGTGAGTAGATAATGAGTGAAATTTGAATTTTGGGTGAACTATCCCTTTAACACATGGTGCTGTTTTCCACTATGACTGACTGAAACCGCTACATGTATTGTATTGTATTCCATCTGTGATGAGAAGCAGATTCTAAATGTCAACGTGTTCCCTCGTTCTTCAGAAGCAGCTGTGTCATGTTTAAGGGGGAAGTTTAGACTTCGTTTGTATTTCAGACGGCAGCGCGTGGAGCAGATGATGGATTTGCCTGTAACATAATGTTGACACGTTTTCTTTATGCACGTGAGGAATCCTGACCCATTTCAGGTCACATGATGTTGTTCTTTTCTTAAAGTCTCAGATGTGTGGATGCTGATGTTAATGGTAAACACATGGTGTCATGTGAAGATATCTGCCCAGTGGCGGCAGAAACAACAGTGTTTGTGTTTGTAGGAGATCCGTCTGAGGTTCTGCTGCTATTCTGTCTCTGTTTGGGGGTCAGAGGTCGATCCTATAGGGATGGGGACGTAGAGGAGTTGCTCTGGGGTCGTGTCATCCTTCCCGTGAGGTGTGAGCGGCATGACAAGCAGAGTGTGAGGATGACAGTGGAGCTTTATTCAACCTCACGAGACTCGATCGTGACACGGTTTTGATCATCACATGCACTCCACACGAGGACTGGAAAACATGACTCCTTTGTCTTAATGTGTGTGGTTCTTAAATAGCAGAGGACGCAGTCATAGTAGATGTGTTCACATGCTGCTGAGAAAGCAGCGTCAGCATTGTCAGATGGTCAGAAACTGCAACACTATTCAATGCATTGCCGTTAAATTGTGTATAAAGACTGATGCATCTTGTCTGTACTGATGCCAACGACGTCCCAGTCTCTGTTTTTAGAGGAAGCTATTGAACTGGAAAACCATAAAACTTTGAACAGATGGGGATCCTTTTACTTTTCATCCAGAGTCATCATCATGTTAGACTTTCAGTATTTTCACTCCTTTTCTCCTGTTTTTCCAATCCTGTTTATGACCAGATGTGTGCAAAAACTCATGAGATTCCCATCGGCCTCAGCTGTATTTGTATTTAGCACTAACAACCTCAGAATGCACCAACAGTAAACATGCTAAATGTTAACATTTTATAGACTCTTTGTCTTGTCGAAAATGCCAAATTTGATAGATCAGTAGAGATAAAGGAAAGGGGGAGGCATATGAATGTGGATGAATGACATGCTCAGGAAAGGTCTGCCCAAAACTCCTTGTTGTCCTTTTAAAGCATATACATGGGGCGGTTGCCTTAACCACTGCGCCACGCACCGCCCCAAACATGCTAAATGTTAACATTTTATAGACTCTTTGTCTTGTCGAAAATCCAAACCTAATCATTATCCAACGCGTCCTGTTGCCTTGAAAGTCACATAACGGATTATGGTCTCATATGAATGTACCAGATCGAACTGGTATGACTTCACAGGAATGACAAATGTGTTGAAACCATGAGTTCCAAAACTCCTTGTTGTCCTTTTAATCTTTTGTTTGTTTATTCACCAAATGTCCATCCCCAAAGTGCAAGGCAAGCCCTTCAATTTTATCATTGGATAACACTGGTGTAGTCAGTTTTTACAAAAAGTTTGTTTCTCAAAGAGCTTTATATGGCACTCTGACGGAAAATAGGACTATTTAGGACTTATATTAACAAAAACATTCCACTGATATCTGCTTTAATGTTTTGTTTGATTTATTACAAATGTCCATCCCCAAAGTGGCAAGGTAAGGCAATTTTATTTGTATAGTCTGTTTTTACAAACAGGTTGTCTCAAAGAGCTTTATATGGCATCATAACTACATCCTCTGTCCTTAGACCCTCACGTCCACTGAGGAAAAACTCAATGGAAAACCCTTTTAAATGGGCAATGTGGAGTTTTGGAAAGCAAAGTGTTCTGATACATTTACCATGAGCCTCTGCACGGTTGAAATTCTTGGACCGGTGCAAGACGGGCGTCTTGCCAAGAATGTTTTCATTCATCAAGAATTAAAATCAGAGGTTAGAAGACGATCAGATACCGTCGTAGTTCCGACCATAAACGGCGATTCTGCGAAAGTAAGGAAACGCTGGTCGGCTCGTTTTCCACCACCACTAATAATAACAAAATAACAATAGAGACAAAATGATATATTCATCGAAAATGTACCCTTTTTCTCTCCATTATTTATTCAGGGAGGGTCAATTGAGAGCGAACACTCTTTTTCAGTGACGCCCTGATTACAAAAACAATTTTACAATATACAAATTCATCAAGGCCATGATCCACAATTACATACAGGTTGTAAAACACTTGACAATAAGTTTTTAAAACTATCTAAGGAAGATGATCCGGTTTCAGTCAGCTTTGTGGGTTATTCCACTTTTGGGGGGCATAAAACTGAAACTTTAACAGGGAAAAATCAGAGAAAGCTCAGGGTGAACAACAGAGGAGGGATCCCTGTTCAGACAGCTTATTTTATTATAGTCCAAATGCAAGTCCAGCTACATCATCTTGTGACGAGATCACACAGAAAAGAAAGTAGTCCATATGTATCAGGGTGCTAGAGCTGCTATTCTACAGATAGACTATCATCCCCTGTTTTGACTCAACAGTTTAAGTCTGTTTACACAGCCAGATTTCAGGTGTTTCTTTAACGCTCAGGACTCACGGATCTGCAGGAAACTGGGAGAGGAAACGGCCCCTCGCAGCTCAAACTGCAGATACTTGAAGTGCAGTCTGGCAAGGTGTCTGGAAAAATTCCTATGTTGTTATTTCACTGCCTGGAGCAACACATATTCAGGCAGATACAGGTTTATAAGGCTTTTTCTCAAGTTGCTCTAAAATTATCTACCCCAAATTACATAGATACTGACATTTTTTTTACTAGTGCAGGATGATTATGAAACTGTGAGAAGTAAGTAAGTCCTATAGGTGGAAACTTGAAAAAAAAAAAGTAGGAGCCACTCCATCACATAGGAGGAAGCAGCTTCTTGACCTGGTGGGAGCTGCTCGGGGTTTACATGCTGCTGATTGTTCTCAGCTGCTCAGCACAGTGATGAAAAATGCAGTTGGTCTGTGTCTTAATGTGTCTGGGACGTTTGTTTTGGACACAGACATCTTCTGCATACCCCTCACAGTGGTACTCCATCTGTCAACTTTGTCTGTGTGTGTGTGTGTTGCTGTATGTACCGTGTCCATCGGCAGGTTGCACGACAGAAATACACCATGTGGGACGACTTCCGTGTGGAGAGCAGACGCCACGATCAGCAGGAAATGACCTTGGGAGATCTATTCCAGCATATCAAGGTACGACTATCGTATTCCACGCAGACAGGAAGAACACACTCTCTTCACACCCGGTGCTAATGAGTGCATATTTTATTTAATGCACACAATGGCCATTGTTTGGAATGACTGAGCGTTTTACACCCACCATTCACAACTTCAGGACTCTGTTCTGTCATCATGGAGGACGGAGAAAGAGTTTGTTTTTAGTTTTTACAAAAATGTCAAACCTTTCCTTTAAAGGCACTAACTTCTTCTCTCATGGTCAGTAAAATAGGTATCAAATTAAAGGAAGAGTTCACCCAAAATTGAAATTTCACTCATTATCTACTCACCCTCATGTCGACTAAGAGCTGTGAGAATTTTCAGAGTCCTCCAGAGTTCCTTCTCTGAGTTACGGGGGGGTCCACGCAGCAGTATTTGTCCATATAATGGTTGTCAATGGACACCACTTTTCTTGGTCCAAAAAGACACACCAAAAAACATCCAAATACCTCCATACTGCTCGTCTGTAATGTCCCTCTTGTATTGAAGCCCTGAGATGAGAAATTGTTCCACCACAGGAAGAGCAGTGAACTGAGACACTGGGAGCAAACTTAAAATATAGACTTTTTTCGGAACAATTTCTCATGTCGGGGCTTCAATACAAGAGGGACATTACAGACGAGCAGTATGGAGGTATTTGGATTTTTTTTGGTCTTTTTGGATGAAGAAAAGTGGTAACGTAACTCAGAGAAAGCACGGTGGACTCTGAAAATTCTCACAGCACTTAGTCGACATGAGGGTGAGTAGATAATGAGTGACATTTGAATTTTGGGTGAACTATCCCTTTAAATCTTTTGTTCTATTGTAATTTGTACTTTGCTATTTTTATTGTTACTGAGTACATCAATGTTACTAAGTCATGAGCCACTGCTACAAATCACACAGTAATACCTGGACCCTGGTCAGCCTTAAAGGGATAGTATCAGATTTTTGAAAACGAAGTGGGGTTTTATGAAATCGATTACAAAAAGATCCCCTAAGTACTTTGGACATTGCATGAGGGTGAGTTGATAATGAGTGACATTTGAATTTTGGGTGAACTACCCCTTTAATACATAGAGAAGTACTGGTTAAATAAATGTGCTGCAGTTCCATTTCATAGGTAAACATCAGTTTCTAACTTCTGTATTGCAGCTAGGAATCTAGTTTATCTAGGCCATCACTCACACATCCTCACCTTGTAGGACAATATGGGTACGATGTCTGTGCTTGCAGCAGCACATGACTCTCAGTCCATTTCTTTCATGCACACACCTTCTCGCCCTGAACAGACAGTTGCTTTATTGATTCTGCTGGAGTTTGTTCTGAGGAGGCAAAGGGAAAATAAATTGGCAAGTGTTCTTACTTGCTCCAGGTTTTGTTTAACCTTTGACTGGCCGGCTTGTTTGTGGAGACACAGCAGAGCTTCCTCCACAGGTCACCATCAGACCGTTGAGCTCTGTAGGCCACATTCTTCATAGAAACCACATTCTTTGCATTTATTTATTTGATGATGGCTCATTAAAGGGATAGTATCATTTTTTAAAGTGGGGTTGTATGATCTCCAAATAGCCCCTAAGTACTTTAATTGCAGTAGAAGACTCTCTGCACTCCTCCCGTTAGCAACGCCAGCCCATAGCCCTGCCCAGAGATTTACAATATACATTGTTGTGAATGGACCCAAAGAAACGGCCTAAAAGAGGTTTTACCTGAAAACAAATAACCAGTTCCATTGTTCACTATAATATAATTTTTTCCAGCCCCTCAAAGTGCAGGAAAAACACAGTTTTTATTTGGAGCTAACCAGCTGCTAAGGTCCAAATAAAAACTGTGTTTTTCCTGCACTTTGAGGGGCTGGAAAAAAGTATATTATAGCGAACAATGGAATAGTGTATTTTTTTCAGGTAAAACCTCTTTTTAAATCTCTGGGCAGGGCTATGGGCTGGCGTTGCTATCGGGAGGAGTGCAGAGAGTCTTCTACTGCAATTAAAGTACTTTGGGGCTATTTGTAGATCATACAACCCCACTTCTAAAAAAATGATACTATCCCTTTAAAAAATGGTACTTATACTAAATGATGTATTGTTTGTGCAGGAACAATACAACTTGACCGTCTGCGGCCTCTTCTACGGACCAGCTGTCTTATACATGGGGCAAGAGGAGCGGCTTCAGCAGAGGTATGTCCATCAGTGACAAAGATACAGTACAAGACCTCATATAGCACATGTAAACAATCACAATAAGCAGCCTCCCATTGTTTGTTTAGAGGCTAATGGCAGGATGAGGTGTTTCCTCTGACAGAGCCTGTTGACACTCACATGCATCACTGAGCACTGATGATTGAGACTGCTCCTGCTCAGGTTTCCATCTGTTTGTTGAGCAAGAGTTAAAGAGTTAAATTAGTGAGAACTTTTTTTTCCCCTGGGATGCTGTTTGGGCCTGTTCAACACTGCAGCACATTATAAGCCGCGGGCTGTTTGAGGTAAATCATATATCTCCTCTTCAATTAAACACACCAGGACTATAAATCAGCTTTGACAGGGAAACGTTTACAGCAAGTCAATTATTGGTTCAAGTGAAATATTTGATTCTAATCATTCTGTGCCTGCACCTTGCTGTGTGCGTGTCCCTCTGTTGCCTTGTGTTGAAACCTCCTGGGAGCCGGTTGGTGCTGGTGTTGTGTAGATGAAGCTGTGGACAGCAGCAGGCTGCACATGACAAACGATCGCTCCACTGCTGACTTCCTGTGCACTCGTCCTGTGCAGAGCTTCCTGTGTTGGGCCAGTGATGGAGGAATGTAGAACTTCATGATCACTGGCGGGCAGGGGGGGTGTGGAATACTCTGTTTTTATTATTGTCCAAAATTCCCATAATCCCTTGTTTTGATTTTTGATTAGTCTGCCTGTTTGTGGCTGCAGGCCCTGAATCTTTAATCAAGGTCACAGATATTTAGTTTGGACTATGGAAATAATACTTTCGCTGTTGGTTTTATTCTTGGGATTTGTTAATAACAAGAAAAGGTGGTAACACTTTACTTGACGCCTATCTCTGTAACACATTATAACCTGACTTATAATGAGTTATAATGCAGTTATAACACTGTATAACTATAGTTATAAACACTCATAAATGATCATAATGCTTTATAACAATAATCATAACACACTATAAAGCATTTTATCATGACTTATAAGGTCAGGTATTATAATATGTTATAATTGTTAGTAACTCACTGACAATGACCACATTTATAATGCATCATAAATATAGTTATAATGTGTTGTAATTATAAACGTGTATAACTGTCATTATAAACACTCATAAATCACATACGACTTTATAACAATAAGAATAACACATTATAGAGCATTATTATAATACTAAGACCTTATAAGCCATTATAAAATGCTCTATGATTTCTTGTGCTTATTGTTATGATAATTAATGAGTGTTTATAATGATAGTTATACACGTTTATAAGCCGTTTATAACATATTATAAGCATATGAATAATAATTATCTGTGGTCATTGTCAGCCAGTTACTAACAATTATAACCTATTATAATACCTGACCTTATAAGTCATGATAAAATTCTCAATAGTGTGTTATGATTATTGTTATAAATCATTATGATGATGTGTTTATAATTAGTTACACAGTGTTATTATACCTCATTATAAGTATGGTTATAATGTGATATAGAGATAGGCATCAAGTAAAGTGTTACAGAGAAGGTTTTATTTATTGTAATATTAATGTCGTGGGGCTTTCTTTGAAATGACATGATTTGGATCTATTGAAAACTGAGCTTAAAGGTTTGTTAAACTAATGAGCTTATTCACACCGTCTTCATACTAGATGTATTTTCTTTGTAGAGTGTCTGACTTGGTGAGAACGGTGACCAAAGCAGACATCCCTCCACACAAGAAGATGCTGGAGCTGATCCCCTCGTTTGAAGAGGATGAAGACTGCGAGTCGGTCCCTCCCATCAGGTACCTGCTCGCGTGACGCCATCGATAGGAAGTTTCCAGTGAAAAGCCTGTAACTCAATGGATCTGCATCAATGTGAAAAAGGAAACTTCTACACTGTGACATTGTTTACTTGGAAAACAAGCTGAATGTTGGTGCCTTAGCTGATTTCTTCCAGTCTGACTTTCTCTTCTCTTCACTTTATATTGATATGACCTTTAAACAACTGCATGAGTATCATTATTGCTAATCACTGTTGGACTATGCAAAATGTACAATTCTTTTATCACAGTTTCATCATTTAATAGGACAAATGCTGAATGAGTCGTGTCTTTTTTTGTCACTGTGAACCTCTGATGTCCTTATTATTAGAACTAGAGATTTATAGCTGAAAGGACCGTTTGCTGACTATTATTTTCGTTAGCGTGATAATTGTGTCTTTCGAGGGGTCAAGCTAAGAGGTTATTAAGATCTTTGCCAAAGCCAGCCTGGCACTGCTGGGGCATTGCTGGACTGGTTTCCAGGACTAATTCGGGTCAGGCTGAGCTTGGTGTTGAAGAGGCGCAGTCAGACCGGTCAGCTGGCACGGCAGGTCCAAGTGCTTTGATGACTCAGGGTGCTGCTGCCATCTGGACTCAGCTGTCTTGTATAAATCCTGCTCCAAATGCACACGTGAACCCCTCTTTCCCTCCTTCCCTCCCTCCATCCATCCATCCCTCAGCTGGTCAGAACAGTGGTCTTCATCTGTATGGCTGCATATCCAACCCTTTAGTTGTTTCACCTCACACATCTAAAACATAGTTGTAGAACTCTTAGCTCCAAATAAAAAAAGGCTGGACAAAATTTTTTCCAATGGCACTTTTTTTTTCAGGGAAAAGAAGAGCTGGACAAAAGTTTATGTTCCTACAAACAATACATCATTTAGAACTGTGTTTTTTTTTCAGGTAAAACCTATTTTAGCAACGCCAGCCCATAGCCCTGCCCAGGGTTAGCGCCCGCCGATCAGCAGCTGGTTAGCTTTGTGTTCCATTCACAACAATGGAATGTTATTTGTTTTGTAAATCTCTTTGGGCAGCAATGGGTTATGGGCTGGCGTTGCTAACGGGAGGAGTGCAGAGAGTCTTCTACTGCAATTAAAGTACTTAGGGGCTATTTGTAGATCATACAACCACACTTTAAAAAAAAATGCTACTATCCCTTTAAGCTGTTCTATTGTCTCTGTTAACTATATTTGAATCATGTCATGATGAATGATCTTCTCCTTTATTCCTGAGACTGCTTACAGCTGTGCTTTTAAAGCTTGTAGTTGACGCTGACTGTGATTAAGTGCTGTTTGAACAATAAACCAAATATATGAGGAACCGTGTTCTATCATTGTCCTTCAATAAAACACTTCTGCTCTTACTATCTTTTACACAAACATCCTCTGCTGTGCTGTGGCCACACCCAAACACCCACTTTCCATCAGCTTCTATTGTGGTTTTTGAACTGGTTTAATGTGGATGGCTGCTGGATTTCTGTTTCTGAAAACTCCCATGGTATTTTATTTTAACACTGACTAACTGAGCTCAGACAAAGAATAAAGAATTTGAAGATAACTAATAGGAATAGAACACATTTTCATTAAATACACACAAAAAATGTTTATTCCAGGCGTATCAACACTATGGACAAGATCCTGTTATGAAAATAGAAGCATCTTATTTGAATGTCTCTTTAGGGCTCAGTCCTTTCTCAAATGTATCCAATGATGTCATTGCATATGATGGGCTGTCGGCTGCCAGTCTTCATCAGAGCTGTGAACTGGTAGAAGTCAGAGTCCGGTTGATGCAGTCCTGTGTGGGACTGGTGAAAAAAAGGCTTGAGAGCCTGGAGTCCCACAGGGCAGGACAGCCGTTTGGGAGCTCCCACGTCCCTGCTGACCCTGGACGAGTCCGCCGGCCTCGGCCTCACCTCCACACTTTTAGACATCCCAGTCAGTCTCTTGCGCATGTTGCCCAAAATGTCTTTGGCGAGACGCCGGCCGCCGCTGGGCTTCAGTTGTGCCGGCTCGGGACACTCCGGTAGGTCCATCCAGTTCTTTATCAGGTCAGCAAAGCTGTTGTCCCCCAGAACCAGAGGCTGTCTGTTCCTGCTGCGGCTCAGCAGCGACGTGGTCCAGTCCTCAGGGTCGCTGGCCTCAAACGACGTCCAGCGCTCCAGGCAAGCGTCCGAGGTGGATTTGGGACGGATGCGGCGAGAGGGTCCTCTGTTTGTGCGGAGGCAGGCTGAGGAGGAGACCCTGACGTTCCTGGTCCTCCTCAGCACCACGCCTTCATCGTGCCACGAGGCCTCGGAGTAACCCGAGTCAAAGTCCACGCTCTTCTCGCTGGCCGGGGAGCCTCGGGCCAGCCGTTCGTGCTCCTGCTGCTCTTCGTCCTCTTCCAGAGGGCTCGCCAGGCAGCAGGCCGAGTCGTACGTGCTGGCGTTGCTGGCGTCGGAGGCTCGTAGCCGGGTGAGTCTCTCCTGCTGGGCCTTCTGTCTGCACAGCCGCGTGGCGGCGAAGGAGCGGATGCACGGTTCGCTCAGCGGCCTGGGCCTCCCCATCTCCTTCAGGTCCTGCAAGGATCTCATCATGTACTGCATCTGGTCCCGGAGGCAGTCTGTAGAATCGCCTAAACACAGCTACACAGGGAGGAAGACACAAAAAATGTAGTGGTCATTCAAAAATAACATTTGTACAAAAACAAGCTAAGCTGTGGTCAACTTTTACAGCAGTCAGGCTGAGCTCTGGCCGCTGGAGCCAAGGCTTCAACGGTTCCCTGTGTTATTTCCACAACTGGGCCAAAAAAGATTTTTCAAGGCTGAGATCACTCCGCTCTGCGACCATGCAACAAGTGAAGAATTCCTGACAAAACCTCAGAGCAGCTTTATGTAGACCATCCCATGCAGTATGAAAACGAAACAGCCGCGGCTCTGAGGACAGGATGCACATTTTAAAACTGGGGAAAGCACCCGGCCTAAAGCAGGGGGGGGGGAGTCTGAACAAAGTATGAATCACGGAGGAGTGCAGAGGCTGTGATATCCTCTCTGGACACCTCCAACTCACAGGATGTTGACCTGGTCAGCTTTATGAAGCAGGAAATCACAGCAACTTTCTGGAGTTACACAGCCTTCGTGTTGTAATTATGAGTCACATCATCATCAAGCTTTTTAGGGAGAGTGAAATCAGTTCAAGCACAATCAGAGGATGAAGAGTTTTCTGTTTTCTTTTCCATTTACTGTAACATTCAATTAGTTGAGTCTCCCCTGTGAGGTGGAGTTGTAAGGACACCACAATGCCATGGTGTTATCACAGCTGTGGGTGCTGAACCATTTGGGGTTGTGGAAGAGAGAGAGAGAGAGAGAGGGGGGGGCTTATCAGACATACAGAGACATCCTCAGTGGGGCTCTGTGGTCAGTCTGCCACTTTTAAAATACCTTGTTCCCCTTGGCCGCTTTCGCACAACAGGGAGAAGTGACTCACTCAGTTGTGTACATTTGCCAAGGACAGTTTGGTCTGAATTAAAGTGTGACTTTGTGGCTGAGACACACTTTCTTTACAAACCAACTATTCAAACAGTCATTAGTGGGGAAAAAAGTTGAAGAGCAAGAACAAAGATTAAGTCTATAGTTTGTGCAAAAACTGACTCCGTGAGGGAAAAGGACAAAAAATAAATAAAAACTCACCATTGCTTTTGAGGAAAGGAACCGTCTCACGTGAAGTTCAGGATCTTGTCAGTTATTTCTGCAAATGAACACATGGCGCACGTGAGTGATCAGAGTTTCTCCAGCAGGATTCACCTTTTACACAAATGTAGTAAGTTGTAACACTCACCTTTGCATCGGTTTTAACACGTTAGTCCCAACACGTTGCGCTGCAGCTCCAGCTGATGTCTCTGTGAGCTCTGAGCCCGAGGAGGCTGACAGCGGGACTTTGACGATGCTCAGCTTTTCTCTGCAGCAAATCAGCGCAGAGCGGCAGAATATCAACCAATAGCAAGTAGCTTCAAACGGGTACCCCCCCCCCCCCCCCCACCAACACACACACACACACACACACACACACACACACACACACACACACACACACACACACACACACACACACACACACACACACACACACCCCTCCCCCCGGGTCATTACAGTGGCTCGTACTGTAGATGTGTTGTGTTGTCTTACTGTTCACACTCAACATCTGGAGCTTGAGGATAATTCCATTTTCTTTGAATAGGTCTATAAATAAGTAGTCACAGTTGGGCTTTTGGAAGTCTTTTCAATCCGTGCCGACTTTTCAAAAACAAATCAGATTTTTATTAACTTTACTTTATTTGATTGTGAAGACCAGCTCTTCTTCACTGTCTTGTGTGTTTTTATGCAGAATATGAAACGACATACAAGTTGTCTTGGACAAATACTGTGAATCTGTTAGATTGCACACATGTGCAGGTCTACTGAGACCCGGGTCTGCATGACGCCATCTTGTGGATCTTTGTAAACAGGACCTCCCTTATTACCATTCTTCATTGCTCCTGAATATAAACCTTTTCACAGCCTCTTTCTCAAAGCTGCAAACGGCCCATTGACGTTCAGCCCTATGGCATACAAATGCAAAACATGCTTCAGGGATCAGATCATTTCATTTGGAGATGAGCAACGCCTGCATGACTAGGCTGCACCTCCACCTCACCTCTTTGGATGTTGATTACACTTTGTATTGTAATTCAATGGGGAGAGAACTGCCCATGGCCTTTAGAGCCAAATCCCCAATTCTAAGATGTCAAAAAAAAAAATCCATTAGTCTACAAGCCAAAGTAAAAAAAAATTAAAAAAAATCTCCTGGTTGTATTTATAATTTTTTTCTCTTCTCCATAATTTATCCTTGCGTATTTGTACCTTGCTCAGTTCAAGCTGTAAACTTATTTGTATTCATGCCCACCTCTGGCCAAACAACATGTCGCTATAAATAGTTTTTTCTTAAATAATATTTTGTACATATTTTGTTTTACATATATTTTTTTGTATTATTATATATTTATTCCTTACTTTACACGTCCTGTACTTCTATGCTACAGTTGCCAGGTGGATCAATAAAAAGTCTTATGTCTGTATCAACAGCATTTCAGCATGTTGATGCAATGAAGGATATAGGGATGGAGCTGGCATGGTTATCATCCTTTTAATGAAATACTCATTTTAGTATTTCTATACTACTTATTTTGGTAGTCATGCAATAAAACACCAGATGAATGTTATCAGTTTTGTCAGAGTTTATTTTTAAGCTTATCATGTTTTTAGTCTCAACCTAAGCAGTGCTGGTAAATACAGGTGCATCTCAGTCAAATAGAATATCATGGAAAAGTGAATTTATTTCAGTAGTTCAATTCAAATAGTCAAACTCATATATTATATCAATGTATAATATACATTCACGACACAGACTAAAATATTTTATGTCTTTATTTCTTTTAATTGTAATGATTATGGCTTAATGAAAACCCTCACATTCAGTTAATCAATAATTGGAATATAGTGAAAAAGTTGACCATTGTAACCTAATGATGTCAAACTCAGATCTGCTAATTAACTCCAAACACCTACAAAAGTTTCCTGAGCCTTTAAATGGTCTCTGTCTGGTTCAGTAGCTCCACTAGCATGACTTCCATTATATTCTCATTTAGGCCTATTGAGATGTACCTGTATAGTGTGAAAATAAAAAGGGTTCTATTGGAAATGGCCAAGTACCAAAATAGATTCATCTGTTTCCTGTAGATCTCAGAGAGAATATCAGAATATGTGGGTTTTGAGTGAACAAACCACACTGCACTCTTATGGATTGTGCTTTTCTTGTGTTCAAGGCCACTCCAACTCAACGCTGCCACACACTCACGCATCACACCTGTACACTGATGGAACAGACTGGGGCTCTCCTCTTGCCTGAGGACACCTGAACACAGACTGGAGGATCTTGGGTTTGACTCATCCTACATTTCTATTTCTACTCTATCAATTGTATTTTTTTGTTGGTCCTCGGTAGGCTACAGCTTAGGAACAGATTTATATAGTGTTTGCGCATTCTCTAGTGACACATCACACCACAGAATAAAAGGTAATGTGACCAAACTTTTATTTACATTGAACATTATTCATGAACGACCATCATCCATTTGTCTGAGTGGTGTGGTGCATCTTAAATCATTGGTTATGTGAACTGAAGTGGAGTAGAAATAGCCCTAATTCACACTATGAAGATAGCATGTCTCTAAAGAACAAGTGTAAACAGATATCAAGGCACAAACATATGGAGAAAGACTTGGAATGAAACAAATAGTACAGAACAATCCATGTTAGGAACAGACATGACCACTTCAAAATCTTGCAGATATCTTAAAAGTGACACAACCATTTCTCTTTTGTTTCTTTAAAGAAGTTACTTAAGGAATGTTATTCAGTTTGTGGGGGGAGGGAGGGGGTACAGGCTAATCTATGGACAGTCATGCAGAACAATGCACTATAATACAACTGTGAATATTGATTCTGTGTAAACATTGTACAAAAAACATTTTCCCTTAATCCATCTCCATTCTCCATGCTCGTTTGTTTTCTTCTAAAAAATAAGCTCTGTGCAGTCAAAAGGTTCATAAAATGCCAACATTAGTTAACATAAGTTAATGTGAGTTTTATAAAAACTTGTTTTCGTACTGTATCCTCTTATTAAATCTCAAAAACAAAAGGAAAGGGAAACAAATACCAAAAACGAAAACAAAAAAACAACTCAAAACACAAATCTGAATACAAAGCATTGAGACAACTAGCCTTTAAATTTTCAAAGTGGTTTCCTATCTGGTCCTTAAAGGCTTCTAGAGGAGGAACAGTACTTAATTTGTTACTGTATTTTCATTTGCCATGTGGCATGATAAGATAATGTTATTATTGTAAGTTTTACCTCCAACAGTCATTTTCCACTTCAGCCAGTCAGCTAATATCATTTATGTTCTACTTCTAATTAAAAAAAAAACAGCCATTTCTCAGGTGAGTGCCTGAACTGTTAGTGGTTGATTTCCAGTGAGGGGTTTCTAGGTGAAATATCTATGTGCTCAGTGTTTAATTGGAACTCAGGATGAATATGAGAACCCCTGATTAAGCGCAGTAGGAAATATATATGTATAAAAAAAATAAAATAATAATAACAACACATTAGACAGAGAACGTGATGGTTGCAAATCAGTGATTGTTTAAGTTCTTTGAGGTTTCCCCCCTAGGAATCGAGTCTGTTATGGTTTTCATTATGAAAAGCAGTAATCATCATCACATGGCTGTTGCAGTCTCTCATGCAGTCTGTGTGCGTCAGGCATCGTCCTGCACCAAGAGAAAGATGGCAAACAGTTAGCGTCAGGGTTGTCCTGCCAAGTTGCACCAAAAAGATAAGTAACCATGACCACAGTGCGTTATTTCTGCCTGTCCACCATCTAACGTACAAACACCAGAAATTGACGCAGTAATTAAAATTTTCCAACCGCCCAAAATAAAGCAGCTAGAGTTTCTAATTTTCTTTGTAGCTGAAAGTACCATAGATTATTGATGAATCAATTTCTTGATAAATCAGGTACTTATTTAAAATGTCAGAATACAATTAAAATGTCCATTAGCATTTTCCACAGTTCAACTTAATTTGGTTTTCTCCCTTCACCAACAATATGAAAGTTGAAAAAATATTTTAAAATAAATAAATGAAGCAGTTTTTAAATGGGTGCCAATTAATTTATAGTCAATGAACTAATTGATTCATTGTTTTATCTCCAGATTGAAGTTTGCATTCCCATAGCAAAAAGTAGTTTATTAAAGTGTACTACAAGTATACTCATTTTATACTAAAACTGAGGCAGTATACTTGAAAGTGTACTTTTGTAAACTTAAAATGACCTTATAAAGTATACTTTTATAAACTGTTCCAATTTAGTGATGAGTTACTTGTTGTATACTTGAAAAAGTAAACTTAAAATGACCTTAGTATACTTTTATAAACTTATAATGTTCCAATTTACTAAATTTCTAGTACTTTCTAGTTCATAGTATACTTGCTATACTTATACTTACACTCAATCATACTTAATAAAATTAACTTCAAGGATACTATTTTTTGCTAAGGGTTGTGGACTTTTACACATATTATTTACGAATGAACAACTGTACAATCATTGGGTATAATGCTGCGTTCAAAACAACGCGGAGGTCGGAATTCCCAAATCAGAAATTTAAAAGGAAGTTTGGCATACAGTATTGTGGTTCATAGCTGAATACGAAAAATAAATGCAGCAGTAAATTATGTTTGTTGGAGGAGAGGAGATGCCACAGATGAGTGCATGTATAATATTATGGCCTTGATAACAGTTAAACCTTATTTCTGTAAAGAAAAAATTAGACCGCACACTAGTTTTGCTCTTGTGACAATTTTAATGTCACACACCAAGTGGTAACGTTTTGGGCTGTGACATTAAAATTGTCACGGTAGCAAAACTAGTGCGTGGTCTTTACCTGTATCTCCCTTTGTGGACCTGCACCTAGCTTCACGTTTTTGGGATGTGCGTGTTTTTGTTCTTAGTAAACTTTATTTCTGTCACATACGAGGACCACAATTTCATATAGGCTACTGCAATAATACATAAACATATGCAACCTCAATAACTTAAAATGTCTAAATTCTAACCGTTTAAGACGAGGGCTGCCATGTCTTGATGTTGTTGTGACGTGAAGTCGGAAGGTCGGAGCTCTGATATATATTTTTTTTGATCAACATTTTATTTTGTTTTCCAACAAAAGAAATTAGGAAGACATGGTAAATGATACAGGGCACAAGGAAGCATGACAAATGGACAATAGACAATACTCACAAACGACAACGAAAAGACAAGATGCAAATAGGGATTAAGAAATGAGAAATAAATGAATAACTAACTAATGATAAGAGAGGGAGGGAAAAAAAGGGGGAAGGGGACGGGACAGAACCAGAGCAATTCTTAATAATAATAAAATAAATGAAAAGAGAAAAAAAAAAAAAAGAAAGAAGAGAAAAAAGAAAAAAAAGGGGGGGGGGAGGGGATGCTCTGATATCACATAATAATAACAGATATATAACAGACAGGGTTCACACACACAACGACAACCACCGACAAAACAAACAAGACAGACAGGGCCTGTAGGTTTAGACAACCCTAATAATTAAATTAAACTAGTTAAATAAATTTGAAATATTTGACATATAAGC
The DNA here is from genome assembly GCA_030347415.2 of Decapterus maruadsi. Lineage (NCBI taxonomy): Eukaryota > Metazoa > Chordata > Actinopteri > Carangiformes > Carangidae > Decapterus > Decapterus maruadsi. The sequence continues at coordinate 31,627,710 of CM064896.1, read as the reverse complement.
TACAACGTGCTAATTTTCTAGCTCTGATATGATACCTGAGTTTCCGACCTGTAATTTCCAAGTTTGACGCTGTTCAATTCATTTTTACAACTCGCAGCTTGTTTTTTCCGACTTCCGAGTTGTCTTGAATGCAGCATGAGAATCAATAGATGACTTGAAGAAAATAAAAGCCGTAGGTTCTATGAGATTCTATTATTACTCAGTCATCTTTCCTCTGTCCTACCTCTAGAAAAGACCGCAGTCTTTCAGGTTGTTCTTAATGATGACATCAGTGACGGCGTCGAAGACAAACTGCACGTTCTTGGTGTCGGTGGCACAGGTGAAGTGGGTGTAGATCTCCTTGGTGTCCTTCTTCTTGTTCAGGTCCTCGAACTTGGTCTGGATGTAACTGGCTGCTTCGTCAAACTTGTTGGCTCCTGGTGAGGTGAGCAGGTGGTGTTACAAATTTTCTCAAATTGTGATTTGAGCCGGTACGATGCCAACTCAGCCTCTGCTGACCCCCCCACCCCCACCCCTCTCCGTACCTGTGTACTCGGGGAAGCAGATGGACAGGGGACTACGTGTGATCTTCTCCTCAAAGAGATCCTTCTTGTTGAGGAAGAGGATGATGGAGGTCTCGGTGAACCACTTGTTGTTGCAGATGGAGTCGAACAGCTTCATACTCTCGTGCATTCGATTCTAGAGAGGAGTCGAGAGCGGTCATGACACACGGCCTGCAGCACAACAACACAACAGAGCTGCCACCAGGGGACAATGTTGTGTAGCATTTTAAATGTGTGGAGTAACCAGTGTGTTCCTCAGAGCGTAGTCTGGTCCCGTCTCTCTTGAGCACTCTTGTTAAATTGATAAGAAGTTCAAGAAATTGAGGTCCCACAGTTCAACTCACTTGAAGAATTAGCTCTAAGGACTTTTATTATATAATTACTCTCCATTGGTTCAGCTGTAGATGTATCATTGAACTCCAATGAGCCAATTTCACCACCTGGAGCTCAGTGCCATTAAGCCATAATAAGAAGCGATGAGTGATGTTAAACTGCCTTCTAATGCCGTACAATCTAAACAAACCTCACACTGAGAATGAGCAGAAGAGCAGATTTACGCAGCTTATCAAATTCATCCACGCTAATGAAGGCAAAGGCATCAGAGGATGGGTTTCTCCTCACCATCTCCTCATCCTCAGCCAGCACCAGGTCGTAAGCGCTCAGGGCAACACAGAAGATGATGGCCGTGACTCCCTCAAAACAGTGAATCCACTTCTTCCTCTCCGAGCGTTGGCCTCCCACGTCAAACATCCTGCAAAGGGAGGTGAGGGACAGGAGTTACATTGTGTGGATGGAATGGAGAGAGCCCTGATGTAGTGGAAGAGCTGAATTATCTTGGAGTGGTCTTTGACACACAAAACTATTATTTAAAGCACATGTTTAAAAAAATCACAAATATCATTAAATTCAACCTGTCATATAAGACCATCTCTTAATTACCTCCAAGATGGCTAAAGTCTGTATGTATGCCATGATATTCTCATACATAAATTATTGTTTTACAACATGGACACACACAACAGAAAGTATATTAAAACCCATCAAGTCTCTCTTCAAAAAGGCCGTTAAGATCCTGGACAGAAAACCTCTCCATTTTCATTATTGTAATGTTCTAAAAAAGTTTGGACAGTTATCAGATTTTTGTGGATGTTGTTTTAAAGGTGTACAGAAAAGAAAACTGAATTTCAGTCCACTCTGGGTCATAAAATTAGTGTAAAAACTCATCTAACAGACGTTGTAGGCCAAAGTTTTTACATAAATTTTTTGAGTAAGAGTGGATGAAAGTGTTTTATTTTCTGTACACCTTTAAAGCACATGCAAAAATTCACAAATATCATTAAATTCAACCTGCTCATTCATAAGACCATGATATTAATTGTCAAGATGGCATTCAAAAGTCTGTATGTATGCCATGATATTCTTATACATAAATTATTGTTTTACAATGTGGACACACACAACGGAAAGTATATTAAAACCCATCAAGTCTCTCTTCAAAAAGGCCGTTAAGATCCTGGACAGAAAACCTCTCCATTTTCATTATTGTAATGTTCTAAAAAAGTTTGGACAGTTATCAGATTTTTGTGGATGTTGCCTCATTTTCAGAGTTTTAAATGCACTTGCCCCCCACCACTAAATTAATTAATTCAGAAAAAAATAATGAAGGACGAAGAACCAGAGCCTTAACAAGAGGTGATTATAATGCACCAAGGTATAAATAGTGTTTTTAATGTGATATCTGTCCCCGGGGCATATGGTATATTGTTCTTTATGTTTGGGTTCTTATTCTGTTTGTCTGCGTCTGTTTCGTCTTGCTATTTCCTGTCTGTGTTCTGTTTTGTAATTGTCCTGCCTTGGGCCTGCGGCTGAAATTTAGCAGTTGTCCTAAGTCCGGCACATTTACACTAATGCATCAGTGTTGATGAATGTGCACTGTCCCACACTGCAAAAAATCTTTTGAGGAACATTTGTCTTATTTCTTGTCAAAATGCCTCATTTCTAGTCAAACAATCTCTTTCCACTTAAAATAAGACTGACAAGTCTTATTTTAAGTAAAAATGAACTTGTATTTAGATCATTTTCATTTGTTTCTGAGATGATAAATTTTTTTGAAATAAGACTGAAAATCTGCAAATGAAGAATATCTTCCTTTATTTTCAGAATGTAACTTTAACAAGAAAAACTTGCTCCATTCCTCGCATTACCTCAACTTTGCAGGAAAATTAGTTTGAAACGAGTGAAAATGATCTAAAAACAAGTTCATTTTTAGGGGATGAGTCTTATTTTAAGCGGAAAGAGTTTAGTTTTGACAAGAAATGAGACAAATATTCTTGGAAAGATTTTGAGTTTTTGCAGTGCAATTCAATAAATAAAGAAATGAAATGAGTGTGTATCAGTGTGTGTGTGTGTGTGTACAAGTAGGGGCGGAAGGAGGTCACACTGAAAGACAGTGAGGTGAGGCTGATGGACAACAGGGTGTCCAAGAGGACGTTAGGGGGAAGATTGACAGTGAAGAGGGAAGGAGAAAGTTAAAGGTGACATATCATCCCTGGACGTGCATTAAGTTTTCATGAGGCCGCTTCCAGAACAAAAAAAAAAGCAGTGTGGGTGCGGGGGCGGAGGGGTGTCGTCAGAAAGCTGATAAAAGATTGCAAGGTCATAGCGGGCCACAGCAGGCAGGACACATCCAGAGCAAAGCCCCGGCTAATGGGGAAGCTGAAGCGCTGTGATCGAAGCTGTTAGAGGTGTGAGCAAAAACCCCGCAGAAGTGATAATAGTCTAGCACATCCAGGACAGCTGCCCTGTTCAGACCAGACCAGACCAGATACACCAGGGTTTGTTCTTTTTGGAGAGAGCTCAGTCTGTTGAGGTGGGCCGACGCCCACCAAGCACCGTCCTGACGCATCCAAATGAAAACCACTGTCAAAAGATGACATTTCTCTGTATCTATACGTATTTTCTTTTCATACTTATTATGGCAAACGGGGCTGAATTATAAAAATGTGACTTTCTTCTTATTGATTGACTGCATGAATTATTCAGGCCAAATATTGAGGCAGTGACAGAAGGTAAATATCAGAGAGTTTATCAGGAAGCAGGTCACACCAGAGCCATGTGGCTGCTGCTGCTTTTTATACATATATACATACATATATATATGTATACACATTATTATTAGTCTGATCTCTTTGGCTCAACCCTTATAAAACACATGGGTTGAGTATTTCATACACTGCTCCAGCGATAAAAACGCACCTTCATATCTTTCCTTGCTGCATTTTTACATAATAGATTTTTTTTTACATATTCCATGTAAGTCCTGATATCACATGTTCAAACACCTCTGTGGAGAGTTATATCTATACATCCATTACTGTCCCACACATGAGTGCTCAGACTGGGTCAGAGCATATTTTATGTAAGATCTACTGTAGCGCTGTGCCACGAGGAGAGGACACACTGAAACATTAACGTTAAAGACAGCTCTAGTTTTATTGAACAAGAGAGGAGTGGGCGGTTCTGATTTATTTATTCAGCTCTCGCTGCAATTGTGATAATTAGCCTTTTAATTACTAGTTTAATTTGGCGTCTGTGTAATAGAAATGTACTTTTTATGGCAGCAGGTCCAGTCGCCCCTTCATGCTGTTAATGTTGGGAGTGGGACCACAACTAAGTCTAGCCACCGCGGTGTGCACTATGTATAAAGTATATCCTCCTGAGACCCGGCAATGCATTTTTGTCCTTTGTGGGGGACATGACTCTGAGACCTCTAAGTCAAGTATAACTTATATAGTCCATGTGAATGCTATTGTCCCTTTAAGAGGAGACATTGGGCTCTCATTTGATAGTTCAGTTGTCCATCTGGAGAAACACAAAAAACCCATTGTCTTTTCAAAAAGCGCAACTCTAAAATCCACATTTTATGGCAACAAGAGCAGTAAGTCATCAATTTTTTATAGATATCATGTTTCTGTTGCCTCCCAAAATCAGTTGTTTCTTTAAAATAAACTTATTCAGAACAGTTCCAGCCATGATTTTTAAAAGGTCACAGTAATTTTAACCCTTTCATAACTCAACTTTTATTCAATGTCCTCTGAACATCGGGACTTTTTGCTAACCTCCATTTATAATTTCTCCTTGCTTTCTGGGACAGAGGGCTCATTGAGGCAAAGGGGTTTTTGTTAGAATTTAACCTCAAACAGTTTTAAGGGGTCAGATGTCCTCAATGAGGACACCAAAATGTCATCTCACAAAATGATGGTTTTTAACTGAAAACATTGGGTCAAAAACAATGCTAATCTTTCATCTTTTCCATTGACAAATTGCATTGGTAAACTTCAAATTGAAATATTTGATTTCTAAATTCTAATCAAATAATTTTTTCTTCATGTAACTGTCTAATTTAGTCTAAATGTTCAACAAATTAAAAGATTTTTTAAAGAAATACTCAAAATGAACTCACTGAGTCATGCATTTATATTAGGACATTCTTTTTGCCTGTTAGTCCCATTGAATGTCCCATTTTGTAAAACATTCATATTAGCCAAAGGGAATAATAAAAAATCTTGATTGAAAAAAATTTACCAATAATTTCTTTGAAACAAATAATTGAATTAATGACATAAAAAGTCCCAATGTCCTCAAAAACATTTTTTGTCCTAGTCTGCTACTATTACTAAAATGCCCTATAAAATTTTGATGCCATTTGAATCAAAGACTTTGTTGTAAGCAACCTCCGTGTTCTTCTATATTCAGACTTATGTTTCAAACCTCACATCTGCAAAATAACTCAGACAGCATTCCTCCATCTGAGAAACATGGCTGAAATTCCGTTTTTTTCAAGACAAAGAAAATCCTAATTTGCCTTCATATCACCATAGATTATTGCAGGCAGTGCCTCCCAAAACAGTCCATCAAGAAAGGTCAACTTTACAGAAAATGCAGTATCATGGTGCTAAGACACCACATCACCCTGGTCCTAGCCAGCCTACACTGGCTTCCTTCATCCAGGATTGACCTCCAATTAATCTACAAGACCTTCAATGGGATGGCACCACCATTCCTAACCTAACCAAACCCCTTACCAACCACAAAGACCTCTGAGATCTGCAATATCTGGCTGTCCAGTCGTCCCCAAAGAAACCCACAAACTAACTGGAGAAGCAGCCTGTCTATGCTGTCTATGGACCCCCCTTCCATCCTCCCCCCATATCAAACCAGCCGCCTCCCTGAACACCTTCAAAAAGGAACTGAAAGCATATCTCTATACCACAGCCTTCTCAATTTATAATAACTGACATGATTGTTTATTCTCATGCATCTATTTTATTTATGATCCTTTTTTTTCCTCCTCTTGTCTCTTAATGTAAAGCACTTTGAGTTGCATAGCCATGTTGCATAGTGCTATACAAATAAAGTTATGATTATGATTATTATGATTATTATGATTATTATTATTATTACTACTATTATAGCTATATGCTATAAGTTTAGTGTTCAAAGCAGGTGCAGAGGAGGCTGGAACTGCAGTGCCACTGCCTCCGCTGATGGAACCTAATCCAATGAAAACAACTGTGCTGATGGGTGAACGCTATCCACTCTGCTGCTTCAACAGCAAGGACAGTTCCATTCTACTCTACTCCTTCTGTTCATGTGGACAGTTAGAGAGGTGAGTGAACACTAGAGGAGTCGTGTAACCACTCCTCAGGTTAGTAAATGTCAAAATAATCTCTCCAGACTCTCTCATTGGTTGCAAAACAGCTGAATGGCTTGTTATGGACACACCACGGGCAACGGCTGTTTGACCTTACTTGAAGTGCAGTTCCTTGAAAGTGAAGTGAGTCTCCACGATGCCGGTGGTCTTGACCCGAGTTCGCAGCACATCCTGCTGGGAGGGGATATAATCTGCTTTAGCTATCCTCTCCAGGTCGTTCAGGTAACTGAGACAGAGACAGAGACGGAGACAGAGACAGAGACAGAGGCAGAGTGAAAGAAAGCGATCAGTGTGATTTTCAACTTGCAAAACAGTGAGTGAAAACAAAGAGGCCAACACAGCACATGGACACACAGGTCACTGCTGCACTTGTGGTTCATTAACATCTAAATCACTCTGCATTTGACTGAACTGCTTTGAACTGCAATGAACCTTGAGTCATTAATCTGCTGCATAAACCAGAGACTGCAAAACTTCACACGAAGCATTTCATTGGACTGTTTTCCACCCTTACAAGGAATTGTACTCGGCAGGATTTGGTAATTAGTCAAGTTAGAACCCCATGCATTATGCAGGTCCGAATCTATTACGTCGGACTTTTGCCTTTCCAAACCGTAGCTCGCACCTGGAGTTGAGAGAAATCAGTTCGATGGAGATGAACATATACAGTCAGCAGCCATGAAGACAGGCTGATTAATGGTTCCTAAGCTATGTCACCAAGGAACAAATCTGTAATGAGAGACATCATCTGGCAGTGAAAAAAGGTTATGGATGCAACACTGACATCTTATGACCTTCTAACACCTGGTATCCATGGCCACTTAGTCAAACAGTTTCCCATTTTTAGCTCAGTTTGGCCTCCACCACTGACTCCTGAAGGAACATAAATTGTTAAAGGGATAGTTCAACACTTTGGCAAATTGGTCCATTGCCATAATCCCTACAGTTTTAGGAGTGTTCAAGTAAGTGATGACAGTAGAACAGCAGTAGAAGCATCCGTGACGTCACCCATTGCCTTTTCTGGCGTTTTTGTGACCAATAGCAGTTTGAGGTGTTTGATTGGGAGGCGGGAACCCGCCCACTGGTTTGAAGGAGCCTGCTTTGAGAAATGGACTGTAGCTCTTAATGTCTGATTGGCCAGATCTTATCTGAATCAACATTGGCAAAATGTCGTTGACAATTCCAGGCTCAGAGTGTTCGGGGTTCCTAGAACCTTCCAGGAGACCAAGGAACAAATCTTAATGAGAGACATCATCTGTAAATAGTTTTTGAAAAAAGGTTATGGATGCAATACTGACATCTTATGACCTTCTAACACCTGGTATCCATGGCCACTTAGTCAAACAGTTTCCCATTTTTAGCTCAGTTTGGCCTCCACCACTGACTCCTGAAGGAAAGGGATAGTTCAACACTTTGGCAAATTGGCCCATTGCCATAATCCAAAACAGTTTTGGACAAGTTGTGACCTGCACATTCATTGAGATAATAACACAACGTTACCACACAGAGTTGTTTTCGGGGCAAATGCAAACTGCCCCTGAAGGGAAGGCATAATGCAATTTTGCATGTTTCCCTAAAATCAAACTCATCAAATACACAAGTTGTTGGATTGTGTATTTAATGAGGGAAACTAAGAAATCCCATTAGCCTCCGTAGCGTAGCTCTGAGCAGCTTGCGGCTCGACTCCGCCGTTCTAAAAATAGCTTGCACCGATAATTAAAGGTAACGAACCTACTGCTATGACTATAGGGATTATGGCAATGTTTGGCCAGTTTGCCAAAATGTTGAACTATCCCTTTAAATGCTGCACCAGCTAGTTGCCAACTGTCATTTGGTGCTGAGTAAACAGCAGCACAGTGGGTACAATTAATGGTCACGTTTTCAGTGTCAGTGATACATTCTTGCTATAAAAATGACGAGTTATCTTCTCTAATCACCTTAGGCGACATTTATTGCACCGTCGCCATGGTTACATGATTTTGGTGTTGTGAGGGTTTCAATAGCTCATTGTTGATCAGGTCTCTAGTAGAGAGTGATATTGTACAGCAGGTCTATTGGCTCTGGTAATGGAAACATGGCTGTTATCTATGCAGCCCATTCACATTATCATTAGTCTGTACTAATGCCATTACTGAAAACTGAAGCAGCCCAGCCGTGCATGCAAGATACTTTCATCTGCACTCCCTGCTAATATCTGTGTATTCCTGCTTATCTGCTACCTTTAAAAAAAAGAAGAAACATTTGTTAAAGGGATAGTTCACAAACTGTTCAAATTTTGATATCTACTCACCCTCATGGTTCGTCAATTTTGAGCTGTAAGAAATTTTCAAGTAGTAAGTGTCTATATTGAATTTTAAACTACAGATCTTTTTAGAATGTTTAAATAGCTTTGTAACACAAAAAAATTAATGTACCTCCATTTATTCATCTGTAAAAAAAATCATTGAAGCCCTGACAGAGAAATTTTTCCAAGTTTTACAAATCGTTTTTGAGAAAAACTGACACAGGAAGAGCAGTGAACCAAACACTGGGAGTTCTACAAACAACTTAAAATATAAAACCTTAATGATTTAAATATTTTCATTGAATTTTAAAATGGAATGAACATTATGGAACTGTTGGAATTCATAATATGACCATGTTTAACCATTGCAACCATTAGGTGCTATATGTTATAAGCTAAATGCTATATCATAAGAAATCATAATTATCAATATTAATTCAACATTTACCACTTAGAACACAAAAATACTAAATAATAAAATGCTTATTATTTAAGGAATGATTTGCCCGTTTGAGATGTCTTGAATTTCCTGAGGTTAATTCTTATCAGCTTGCTGCCATCAGGTGGGCCTGCTGAGTTTCACTTTGTCCCTTTCTGTTCTCTTCATATTACATCTCCTGCCTCGCATGCAGGCAACACACCGGTGTAAAAGGCTCAAATGGAATTTCTTGGGGATTCATTTTTCATCATCACTCCAGCCTCTGCTGAGCTCGCTGTATGTTTGTGGGGAGTGAGATGAGGTCAGAGTGTGGATGCCAAGTATCAACTCTGTAGTCATAATAAATTCTCATGTGAAATGGCTGACTGAAATGTCTATGAGACCCCTAAGGGACCACTAGTACTACGTCCTATCCTTAGTGGGAGGATTTCTATGGCAACGTGCATATTCTTTACTGATTTGCTCAATTTGATGTGTACTAATAGTGAAAAATAGGAGTATTTGCTGTTGCTTCTCTTTCCTCTAAATACAATCAATAGGGCTGTCAGATCAATTTGTGCAGATGAGTCTCCTCTCATAAAGAGGCAGACTTTGTTACTTGAGCTGTGAGAAAATGCCAGAGAACATTACACAGGGTATTGGACTGAACACAAAAAAGGGTAAAAAGGGTAAAATGCGTTCATCTTTTTTGTTTCTTCATTCATAACTAACTCTCCTTTCCCACTTTCTGCCCCTTTTCTCTCTGTCTGTCCCTTTTTTTCTGACAGACTGTTGGTCAGTAGGGGAGTGTGGAAGCATCTTCACCATGCCTGACACAGCTTGCCCCACTTACACAAGCATTGCATAATCACCCAAGGCCAGATGGGAGCTTTAGTGGTCCAGCCAACCTACACTTCACAGACAGAAAGAGAAATGTCCACCATTTCAGTGGATGTGACATGAATGAATATCGTATAATAATAATTTATTTCGATGAATAAAACCATAAATGATTCTGAAACACAAGCGACTGTAAATTCGACATCTCTAAGAGAGTTTGGCTGGAAGAATGTAGTGAGACTTTTCATAACTCCTAAATTAAGAGCACTATGAACAGGCACACAGAGCCAAGCTTTTGTTGGAGACAATGTGGAACCCCTATATACTAACCAGTTTAAAGGGACAGTAGCATTTTTTTAAAGTGGGGTTGTATGATCTATAAATAGCCCCTAAGTACTTTAATTGCAGTAGAAGACTCTCTGCACTCCTCCCGTTAGCCCTGCCCAGAGATTTACAACATACATTGTTGTGAATGGCCAGCCCATAGTTCCCCTGCCCAGAGATTTACAATATACACTTTTGGAAAAAATTTAAATTATATTATAGTGAACAATGGAATTGTGTATTTTTTTTCAGGTAAAACCTCTTTTAGGCCGACAATGTATGTTGTAAATTTCTGGGCAGGGCTATGGGCTGGTGTTGCAATTGATGGACCCATGCTACTCATGCTACTATCCCTTTAATGTTTTTTGGGCCTGTCCGAAAATCCAGTTATTTTGGAAGGAGGTGTCAACCGAGATAAATAAAATAATAGGGGTGGATTTAGATTTTTCTTTTGTTATTTCATATCTCGGTAAAATTCCGAAAACAGTCTTGCATAAGGACAGGTACTTATTGAAGATTCTTCTGGCAAGTGGTAGGAAAGCCATAACCAGAAGGTGGTTGCAACTAGATCCTCCAACACTGATCCAGTGGCATGGGATCATTCACGAAATTTACTGTATGGAGAGACTTACTTTTGTTTTGAGACTGGGAAAATGGATTGAATATGCACCTTGAATAGTGTATGTATGTAATATAATATATGTAATAGAATAATATTTTGACTTTAACTGTACCACCCATGATGATCTCATGTTCTTTGTGCATGTAGATAAATAAAAAGTTTTAAAAAACCTCATAAATGATAAAACATTTTTTCCCCTCTCATCAAAGCAACCTTTAAAAAACATTTCCAAATGTGAGGACAGAGTCAAGCAAAGGATCACCTTGGGGTTCTACTCTCATCTCGTGTCACAAAGCTGATTTGGATGAAGTTTACTTCAAGTACACATTTTTCCACCCCTCCGGTCTCTATAGAACCCCGGAGAAGTTGGGGTTAGTCACGGCAGCACATAGGAGAGACTGACAGCTCCACGCCATCACCACACTGACAGCATTCCTAATGGCAGTCACATAAACAGCCGTCAATGTGACACCAACATAAAAGTCATCAGCGCAGCAAACAACAAGAACCACACAAAAAAAGCAAACGAACACCAAAATACCTCTTGACTGTCGCTCTCTCTTTTAATATTCTTATTTAAATCATAATAAAGCATAAGGCCTCACTTTCAGCTTCTTATGCAAAATAGTTTTTCATATATGAATTACAAGCAGGTATGCAGGAGCAGAAGAAGAGCTCATCTATCTGGTGGGTATGAGGTTTCTCACTTGGCTACATTTACAGTGGATTAACACAGGAGTGTGTTAAGGAGAAGACTGCCTATTGATTGATGTACAAGTAGTGGAGGATATGTAGGGACAATGCTGATAAAGTCAGAATATTACAAAAGTGAGCAGGATATTGAAAATCACAGATTTCATCTGCCCATTTGCTGGAAGGTATTACCTTGTTAAGGTGATAGTCGGCGCTTATTAGATTCCTACGCAGGATCACACAAGAAAACGCACACACACATTCACACTCACTATGCTGCAGAGTCGTTGAGTTGGTATTCTCGCGACCTGGCGAAGCAGCTCTGTATGCCGCTGTCGCCCCACAGTCGCCTGATCACGTTGGCCAGGTCGTCGGGAAGGACGCCCTGCTCCTCGGCGGCTGCAGACAGGGCGAAGAGCTGCTGGGCATCGTCCTGCAGGGGGCGGTAAGGACACACAGGTTGTTGCAATGAGGGCATCGGTCACAACACATCCATATGCAAAATGTTAACTGCAAAAATCTACACAGTGGGAGTGTGAACAGGGCCGTTGCTAGGAATTCTGGGCCCCCTGAAAGAACACTCAAGTGGGCCCCTGACTTTTCCACTTTTTTTCTTAGACTACGTATGTATTATCATTTTTTATTTAGCCTACTTTGTTTTGATGCTAATGCAGCATTACTATGGGTATTAGTCAGGGTCTTATGCAGAATAATTCAGTCATACAAAGATTATCATCACCTTTCTCCCCTATACAAAGGCCCTGGGTGTGAAACAAAAATATATACATATTGTTAGAGCCATTTTGTAAATTACACATAAAGTGATAAATAATTTTAATTTGTTGGATTTATCCTTTATATATAGTATTTGAGGTATAAGAGTGTCTATTAGTTAGTAACAGCTGCTCTCTTCTTATTGGCTGAGATGTGTGTAATGTGATATGTGTGTAATTTGGTTCAGTAATGATTATGGCCATGTCATGTTGTTTAAGCACATCTCCATGTTTTTGATGGATTTGAAACGATTATAGCCTAACTTTAAAATTCACAAACAGTTTGATGTCTTTTTGTTGTAACTTGAAGAAAGGTTTCAATAAACCCTCATGACAAAGAAGAACTGTGGTTTTTTATTGCCTAAGACTCCCCGTTCACCCGACATGATTTTTCTCCATAATTCAAGTGTGTTTTTTCAAAAGGAAAAATGAAATGGAGCCACACTTACATATATATGCATCAGATTTTTTTCAAATATACACTTTGTATTCATGTTGGCTTTATGTCATTTCAATTTTGAACCTTTTTTAAACCAAACTAAGACTGAATGCCCCTGAAAATGTCAAATGGTGTAACCACAAAAGAATGATAAATATTATTTTAGTGGATTTAAGCGTACTTACTTACTTAAAGCAGATATCAGTGGAATGTTTTTGTTGATATAAGTCCTAACTAGTCCTATTTTCCGTCAGCAATCACTTACATGGAGTGTTTCAGAAAGTCCAAGAGTCTCTCCATGAACTCTGCTCTGCTGTAACCCAACTGGGAGAAAATTTTCCTTGTGGGATACAAGTGTTATCCAATGATTTGGACTATTTCCATGAAGGGCTGTGTGTGCAGCCAAGGGATCTACTGACGTGAATGTGGTGACAGGAGCACAGGACCAATAGATGCCTGACGAGGGAAGGGGCTGCTAACTAAATTTAGACGTTCAAAACGTCCATCAACATGCATAATATTTAATTTACCTTTTCCTGTTGAAGTCATATTGTTCGATCTGGTACGACTTCATGGGTCGGAAGTTACGAGTGGTCGTTATAGTGACTTTCACAGACAACAGGACGGTAAAAACACGAGCTACGGGTTACCTGGAACGCTACAAAGTTGTAGTTGTGACTTGAAGCTGTAACTTACGGTTTCAAAAGCCTGCCTTGAATGCAGCATTAGCCGAAACGGCCGGATCGCTGATATCTGCTTTAAAAAATATACTCAAAACATTAATTGAAATAGATTTTTTTGCTGTATTTATATATTCAATTTTTAATGCATTTTGGCGATACTGAGCAGGACTTATTCTAAAAACACTGCCTTTTTTCTAAATATTGTGAAAAATAATGTAAAATTTGTCAAGAAACATAGTGTTGCATTGCAAAAATGAATGACATTTATTCCAGATTTGAGTCCAGATTTTGTTTCCTGTAGCTATATAGTCTGATATTATTTATCATTTTTATTTATTTTATTTTATTATTTTTTAAATACTGTTTAAACTACTAGATAATTGGTTACACCATGTCATTGACCCATTTGTCATTTACATCAGCGCAACCTGTGCATCTGCTGTGAGAAATGATACAGCAAGAATCCGCTGGTCGTTTCAGACACATGAGGCAAAGTAATTTCTGTGTCTGTGAACTACTGCCAAGGACGCACTGGTTGTGATAGTAGCAATATAATGTGACGATGATATCACCCAGTTCTCCGATAAGCCCGTGCCAAACCAATCTGGGCCGAGCGCGATAGGTGAGATATGTTGGTGTGACTCAAGGTAACACAAGTGCTATGTTGCTGTAACAGGCTGTGGTTTGAAATTTCCTTCCGTTTGCCATGTTGCTCATCTCTCCCTCGGTGAGGGATACAGTATGATAAAAACACAAAAAAGTAGTAATTAATCCCTGGACTTGGCCGTATCAGCGGTTGTGCAGTATCTGGCTGTAGAGGCTGTTTAGTCGACGTTAACATAAAAAATAAAAAACCCACTTGCAATAACAGTGTGTTGGTCACATTTGAGGAGAAATCCATGTTGCTTCGCTACAGCTATGCTCCCCTTGTAGTGCAGCCACATTTTCATACTTTTAACAGCTGATTGAGATTTGTTTGCCTGCTCCATTGCCACTCACAGTCAAGTTCACTCCGATTTTGTGTGTTTTATTCTGGCTGGTGAGCTTATACACACCACCAATGAAACAGGTGTTTTTTTTTCTTTAAAGGAGTCATCACCCGGAAATCGCAATCTCTCTTGTTAAAACATGCATATTGGTGTTTGACCTCAGTTGAAACTTGCCTGAAAAGCTGGAGTTTGAAATTTCCTTTTTTGCCATGTTGCTCTTTTTCGAACAGGAATAGCACACAAGGGTGTGCCTTCCTAAAAAGAGATTTTAATTCTGCTCACCGGTGACCTCACCGTAGGCTATCTGGCTCTTTCACCACCCAAGAGGCTGTTCCGTCTACGTTAAAATAAAAAATAAAAAAAACACTTGCAACCAGGGGGCTGTTTTTGTTTTGAGTCTGCATTTGCAGAGCAAGCCTCCCCCGGCTCTGTCCTTCCTGCGGCGAATCAACGCTGGCTCATACAATGCACATCCGGACCAGTCAAAACCTTTTAATCTTGCTGATTGTAGGAAAAAGGGTCAGAACAAGCTCAATGTTTGATTAAAATTTTTTTTTTTTCTAATAAGTTTTACGAATTGATCCAAAGCAATCCAAGGGGGGCTGGATACGTAAAAAACCAGGTTATGACTCCTTTAAATACAGCTGTTCAATCAGCAGAGAATCTGGGAGAAGGGGAGGAGTTTGTTGGAGCTCATTCTGCTCCTTCAACCAATATCCTGGATAATGTGGAAGTCTGCGTGTTTTGATTTCATGTATGTTTGTGTATGTGTGCACACAAGCACAATCTGTACGTGTGTGTGTGTGTGTGTGTGTGTGTGTGTGTGTGTGTGTGTGTGTGTGTGTGTGTGTGTGTGTGTGTATATGCACGTGCATTTCCACAGGGGCTGCTGTGTGCAAGAATGGGCAGGCTGGTGTGCTAATTGCCATGTGTGGGAGTGTGTGAGAGTATTGTCACGTACACACAGCCATTTGACAGATTTGCCAGTGAGGAAGGGGGGTGGGGGGGGGGGTGGGGGGGGCAAAAACAGAAACATCTATCCATCCCAGTCTAGTGACTGCAGCACAGTCCTCAATCCCTCTATTCCAACTTCACTTCCAGAGCTCAAATGCCGACTGCAGTGTGTGTGTGTGTGTGTGTGTGTAGGGTGGGTCTGCTTCTGTATCAGTGTACGTTAATTGGGGCTGATAGAGATGTTAATGATTATCTTTATTATGGATTAAGCAAATTGTTGTGATGATGAAGCCTTTCACCAATAAAAAAATGTCAACATTGTCTCAAAAGCCAATCAAAGTTCAGCCTGGGGTGTTATTAAAGGGATAGTTCAACATTGGCAAATTGATCCATTGCCACAATCCCTATAGTCACAGCAGCGGGTTTGTTATCTTTATTTATCGTTGCGAGCTATTTTTAGAATGGTGGAGCAGAGCCGTGAGCTGCTCAGAGCTACGCTACGGAGACTCATGGTATTTCTTGGTTTCCCTCATCAAACTCATCAAATACACAATCCAACAACTCCACAACGCTCTGGTGGACAAGTTGTGACCTGCACATTCACCACGCTATGAGATAATAACAGAATATTACGAGATGGAGTTGTTTTCGAGGTAAATGCAGTGACTGCTTGGTGAAAAACTGTCCCTGAAGGCAACACGCATCAGCGGCTTTGCATAAATTTACCTCTAAAACAACTTTGTCTTGTATTATTATCTCATAGTGTGTTGAATGTGCAGGTCACAGAGCGTTTTGGAGTTGCTGGATTGTGTATTTGATGAGTTTGATGAGGAGCTCAAGCGTAGCGTAGCTCTGAGCAGCTCGCCACTCGGCTCTGCCGTTCTAAAAATAGCTTGCACCGACAATTAAAGGTAATGAACCTACTGCTATGACTATATGGATTAAGGCAATGGCCAATTTGCCAAGACGTTGAACTATCCCTTTAAGTCAGTGAACAGAGTGTAATATTACCCTAGACAAAAAGGAGGGACATATATTCATTCTAATGATACACCTCAGCTGTTTAAAAAACACAAACCAGACAATTCGGGGCCGGCTGTGACTTCACTTCACTTTTGATGGTAACCTTCAGAACAAGGACTTCATTTGTCACTGCTGAGGCTGCAGAGTCTGGCAAACTAGGTGTGCTGTTAAAATATGTCCTGCCAACAATTTTAAATAAATTCAGTTCCTGAAAAAGAAACAGCCCTCGTTGGCCTATCTGCTGCTGCTAGACACACTCTCAGCCTCCTCTCAGTCTATCACAGCTCTGAGGGGAGAGCAGATAAAAGATGGAGGAGGTGAAGTCTGTAAGACGAGTGCAGTTTCCCCTGCATGTTACAGAAATGGATCAGATTAGTGTTTCAGAGTGCTGCTGCTGCTGCTGCTGTTTCACCACCGACACAAAGGGCTGCTGTGAATAGGTGAATGTTGAAATTATACAATGATTTGTTTAAAAAACACCGGCACGACTCGCCAATGTTATTGACCCAACACGGCCCTGCAAGAATTTCTGTGATGAGAGGTAATGAGTAGTGGATGCATCTACAAGTATTACTGATTCATGAAAAACATTCTTTTGAACGAAATAATCGAGAAGTTACACAATGTACCTTTAATTCAGATGAAAAAGATGGACTGGGTGGGTTTTTACCTGCACTGACATCACACTTTCCTGAGTAGAAGACTGCAGCAAGAGATGTGTGAGCAGCCAGATCGCTATCACTGTGCCCGGGACACGTTTCCCTTCAGGGACAGTCAAGTTGATTTTTACTTTGCTTTAAGAAGCTGTTGATGCAACAGCCTCTGTTCTGTTGTGTCCTGAGGAAGGTCCTGATCTGTCCATGATAGATAGATACAGCCTGCTGAATTCTGCATTCTCATGCACTGATCGTGGCTTCCCTGTGCTAATGTGAATCTCTGCATATTTGCATTAGTTTATGTTTTGTTTAAGATCAAGATTAAGATTAAGATATACTTTATTTGTCCTTGATGGAAACTTGTCTTGGGCATGAGTGCTGACACCGCCACGTTTAAAAGCCACACATAAAATGGGCACATTGACACATACACCCGCACAGGCACATCTGCACATGCACGATACTCATACACAATGTACGCACGCATTCACATACACGTTAATATCAATTACACAACACATCCCCATAACGCTTATATCAGTTACCCATGGTATACAGTACACACAACTCATCCATATTCACACAACCATATTACAGAGCCTGTCCTGCATGATAACACTTACAATGGTGCGACAGAGAACCACAGAAGGTATGGTACGCATGGAGCACATATGCAACCACTATCGATAAATAAAATAGGAATAAATAAGACAAAAATAAAAAACAGGAAAAATGTTCCGTAACTCATGCCTCTATGTTTTGTTTGTATCTGGTGCATAAGCATGGGATTAGTCTTTCTTGTTTGTGGTCAAACCAGGCTCTGATATAAGACTGTGGTGTGAAAATAATGCATAGTGATGCAATGACATACAGAAATAGAACATAGTTTTTTTTTTTAAGTGTAACGTGTGCGTCTTACCACTCTGGCAGGGATGCTGTAGTCTATCTTGAGACTGGCCATAGCTTTCACAATGGCCATAATAGACTGGATGGTATTACTGTAAACCACTGCACGGTACTGCTTACACTCATCTTCGGAGTAGCCATCTTCATGGATGATTCTGTGGATATCAACAACATGCAGCATTTATTAAGGTGTATACATTAAATCTGCAGTAAGAGGGTTTCTTTTTGTTTTTTTTTTGCCACTCGGGAGCTAAATGTTCTTCTAGCTACACCACATACACATTTGAAAAGGCTGCTTTTTCTGTTTGTGTGCAATGCCTGAGAAGCACATAATATGCACTCTGCATCACATCTATCATACCAGCATGCTGTGTAGGATGATGCAGTGGGGTTAACGCACACACACACGCACACACACACACTGGAGCTGCCTCAGTGCTGCAGCATCCATTTGATGCAGTATCCTGAGTTTACCTCTCACAACACTATCACTCTGGACCTGAGAGTGAGGAAACTAAGAGTCTGTGCATGTGCAAGAGTGCATCCTGTCATGAGATGCAATCATCGAGACTTCATTAGGAAAGTGCACAGGGAGCAAACAGAGACTAGCTCACTTCAATTGTTACAGTAAAACCGCCTGCTGCTTTTAAAATAACTGTTGATGCAAACAGGAGCGGCTTAACAGATACATGGCCGTTGTTTTGAACGCAGTCACGTCTTCCTAACTTTCTCTGCTGTAATGTTGTGTTCACACAGGATGCCTGGATGTGTAATGTTACATAACACGGTGCCGGTGTTGTGAGAGTTTCAGTCTTACTGGCTGATTTATCTGTATGCCTGTACGTGTTAATAACCTGCCTTCAAAAAGCCAGACTGTTCCTGCTCCAAGCTCATAAAAAATGGATTCAATGCCTGGCTAGCCCAGAGGAATGTGAATAATTAAGCCATTTAGGGTCCTGTGTGTGTGTGTGTGTGTGTTCAGACTGATACACAGGCATTACAACATCGTCCTGTATTCAGAAACCCTTCATGCTATTCTTGCAGCTAGGAGCAGTAAAGACTAGAACAAACAGGGGAGGCCATGACGTCCCCTAGAAACCACATAGAGGAAACTCAAATGTATCTTATCTAAGAATGACATGGTTACTATTGTAAACGACTGGGCTCAAACTTCTGATTTAATCTGCTTCACGGAGCCGAGGAAAATATCAGCAGAGTGTGGTAGCAGGGAATAATCAGATGTAGCTGCAGCAGTGTCTCACTTACAAACAGGCCCTAAAGAATAGCTCATTGTGAAGGGGAGCTGTGAAGACACAGAGAGAGAGAGTCAAGATACCCCGGTCCCCAATGGCCACTGTCATAACAACCAAGGTCGTAAAGTATCACGGACCGAGCCTCTGGTGGAGGGGGCCAGCGTCCTAACACAGCGGCCCTTGGGAAAGTACTGCTTCAAAACTTGCAATGTGACTTAGGAGAGTGTGATATATCATTTAGGATTTAGTACCAGACATGATCTTCACACAGGTGCTGCCGTCCCATTGGCAATATCCTTATTTAGACATGTAGCAGTTGTAAGAGTTTAGTTTGGGTTTAAACAGGCTCTGGAAGGAAGATGACCTTCACAAGTGGGCGGCATTACACAGTTTTAATTTGTACTTCAACATTTTTGGCAAATTGGCCCCATTGCCATAATCCCTATAGTCATAGCAGTAGATTTGTTACCTTTAATTGTCGGTGTGAGCTGTTTTTTGAACGGTGGAGCAGAGCCGTGAGCTGCTCAGAGCTACGCTAAGGAGACTCATGGTATTTCTTGGTTTCCCTCATCAAACTCATCAAATACACAATCCAACAACTCCACAACGCTCTAGTGGATGTCCTAACGGAACGTTACGAAACACGTTGTTTTTGAGGTAAATACAGAGACTGCTTGCTGAAAAACTGCCCCCGACGGATACATGCATCAGCTGTTTTGCATAAATTTCCCTCTAAAACAACTCTGTGTGGTAACGTTGTGTTATTATCTCATAGCGTGGTGAATGTGCAGGTCACAACTTGTCCACCAGAGCGTTGTGGAGTTGTTGGATTGTGTATTTGATGAGTTTGATGAGGGAAACCAAGAAATCCCATGAGCCTCCGTATAGCGTAGCTCTGAGCAGCTCACGGCTCTGCTCCGCCGTTCTAAAAACAGTTTACACTGACAATTAAAGGTAACAAACCTAACTGCCATGACTTCAGGGATTATAGCGATGGACCAATTTGCCAAAATGTTGAACTATCCCTTTAAGCTCTGTCACTAATTCACTAATTGTTGTTAGGACATTTGGCTCCTGAAACATGACGAAGTAAGATGGTTCATAACAAGCTTTCATCACCTACAGCTAGAGAGGGAAAAGCATAAAAAAGGAGAGGCATATATAACATATATTTTCCTCTATATAACCAGAGTTGGTCAAGTTCAGCTGGTTTATCTTCTTCAAACCAACACACAGCCTACCACCATGACCACAGACAAATGGAAAATCTATTTATAGGTTTAAATATTAAATATTAAAAGATGAGAAAAAAGGATTTGCTTTTGTAACTTACTTCATTTGCTTTACAATGGTGCTTTTCCCAGACTCCCCAGCACCTGTTGGGACATTAAAAGATCACAGGTTACAAAAGAAACTTCACAAACATGTTGCTGTTGAGTGGAATAAAGATGATCATTAGCACTAGAACCGCCGTGAGGTCATTTTGACCTCTCTCGCGTCTTAAAATGCACGTAACTCTGTTTGCGTAAAAACCCTAGGTCTCCCAGTCGGTGACTTTTCCTAAAAGTGTGTTCTACATCATCTTATGCGTTTTCATGATTCTGATAAACGAAAAAAAGAGTGAACCTAGAACAAGAGGTCATTTTGACCTCCATTCATTCTAATGCAAAAATGGTAAATGGACTGCATTTATGTAGCCATATATATTATAAACCCAGCCAGACCAGTTCAGAACACAAATGACATTCATATACACACACATACTTTACCAAAAATAACAATAGTTGTTGCTAGGCAACCAATATAGATGACTCTTTATTTTTCTATTGTTCAAATAGTGTGTGTATATAAAAATGTATAAAATTAATTTTCCATCATTGCAATCTGGGCTAAATTATGTCCATTTAGTCACTCAGTTTGCAGGTTAGTTAGTTATAGTTAGTTATTTAGTTAGTTAGTCATTTTGACCTCATCCCACAACACAACACGAGTTCAGATACTAGAAAGTTGTCAAACAGTTAAAACGGGTCAAACTGATAAAAAATCAATATTACTCATAAACATTGAACATAACAATGACAATCCCTTGCTCTCATGAGAAATGGACATGAATTCAAAAATTTGAAACAATTTTGAAAATTTTTACATACACACACTGTTCACATATTGGTTTAGCAACCAATTGTTATTTTTTTTAAAATATGTGTATGTATATTAATGTGAAGCATTACTATAAAGTGTTCTGAACTGTTGTCTGTTGGGTTTATAATATATAGCTACATAAATGCAGAATAAAGATGGAGGTCAAAATGACCTCTTGGCGGTTCTAGGTATACATGGAATGTTGGCGGTTCTAGTGTTAAATTCAGCTTTAAAAGCATGAGAGACCCAGTGATGACCTGAGGCCGACATCACATCTCGTCCTCTGGGTTGTCTGGTTTATTTATGTTTCCATTTTTAGGGATTGATGTACAGATATGCAGGAGGACTTCCTGTAGTCATGTTGATTTTGTAATGTAGTGCAGGGAAGATGACAGATGGTCGACGTTATACTGATTATTTAATGCTTTATGCTTTTTCCAACTTATGGTAAGAGCATAATGATAAAAAATCATTTAAATGTGGTTTTGAATATTTTTCTTTCATCTAGAACCCTACCAAGAACCCTTGAAAAAACATTTCTTTGGGGAAAGGGTTTTTATGGGTTCTCTGGATCAAAATGGTTCTTACTGGAACCCTTAGTGTTACCAAGAACCCTGGAACAATTTGCTTCTGAAAAACCCTTATTTCATCACACTCATCATCTCATGGCAATGTTGCTGTAAGCGGTGGAACCAACACCATCAGATGTACCAACAACTACAGTAAAAAGGTAAGAGTCAACTGGCAGACAGAAACCATTGACTAAATACACACCTGCTCACTGTTTTAGTATGTGAAAAACTGAAACCAAAAAGAAACCATTGCAATTTAAAGGCTTCCTCTGGTGTTTTTGACCACTACTTGCACAACAGAGCAATGTCCTCATGAGGGAATGTTATCATGAGCAAATCCCTGTATTGTTTGTATAGCGTGTGCATGAGGATGCAAGAAACTACCACTGTTTGTTATACTATTCCTGACTCAAGGGAAGTTTTAAGCATCAATTTTGTAAGTGTCTTTTAAGGGGATAGTTCACCCAAAATTGAAATTTCACTCATTATCTACAGTACTCACCCTCATGTCGACTGAGTCCTCTGTCCCTTCTCTGAGTTACAGGGGGGTCCACGCAGCAGTATTTCTCCATATAATGGTTGTCAATGAACACCAGGTTTCTTGGTCCAAAAAGACACACCAAAAAACATCCAAATACCTCCATACTGCTCGTCTGTAATGTCCCTCTTGTATTGAAGCCCCGACATGAGAAATTGTTCCGCCGGTCAGTGCAAATCACGTGAGATTTGCACTGACACAGGAAGAGCAGTGAACTGAGACACTGGGAGCTTCCACTACAAACAAGCTTAAAATATAGACTTATTTCATTTTTTTCTGAACAATTTCTCATGTCAGGGCTTCAATACAAGAGGGACATCACAGACGAGCAGTATGGAGGTATTTGGATGTTTTTTGGTGTGTCTTTTTGGACAAAGAAAGTTGGTGTCCATTGACAACCATTGTATGGACAAATACTGCTGCGTGGACCCCCCCGTAACTCAGAGAAGGAACGGAGGACTCTGGAAATTCTCCCAGCTCTTAGTTGACATGAGTATGAGTAGATAATGAGTGAAATTTGAATTTTGGGTGAACTATCCCTTTAAGGAAGGAAATGCATGCAACATATTTGTCTAGTCTGACCATAAGGAATGTAAACATTACTTCCAACATTTAGTGAAATTCCAGCATTTAGTGTGTTTGAGTATCAACTGCAATCAACAGAATGGAAGAATCTGAATTTTATAGTCTGGGAAATAATAGAGTATCTATAGTGTATGAGCTGAAACCTCCAGAAAGATATGACACAGGAAACACTTAAGACCTAAAGGGCCAGAAAAGTCCAAACTCCGTAGATTAAAAGTAAAGAATTAAAGATCCATTAGGATTAAAAATTAAGAGCATTAATGCTCCGACAGCCAAGCCCCTCCCCCCAAAAAGAAATCTACAGTGAGCTCTGCTTCAACACTAAAGGTTTGTTTAAATGAATAAAAAAAGAAGCCTTGGGCACGTCCACTGTGCTGTCAGGACCATGCCACCATGAACTGTCCCATCACGCCACCTGACCCAGCCCTGCCAAAAAACATTAGCCTTGCCCAAGCTGATGGAGCAAGAGGGAGCAGTGGTGCTCCCTCCTTCCTCCTCGCGCTGTCAACATTCATCATATTCACAGGCATCTGGCACTTTTCTGAGAGAGAGGCAGGAACCCGGGGCAGAGGGAGGGGTGTAAAAGCAAGGTCTGGGGCTACGCTGGCCTTCGTAAGAGTCGTCACTCACGCCTTGGGAACAAAGGCAGAGAGAGGGAACCGGACAGATCTCCAGGTGGTGCGTCTCAAGCACAAAAATATAGAACAAAAACAGTTCAGCATGTACAGATATATTTAAAGGGATAGTTCACCCAAAATTCAAATTTCACTCATTATCTACTCACCCTCATGTCGACTAAGAGCTGTGAGAATTTTCAGAGTCCTTCGTGCCTTCTCTGAGTTACGGGGGGGTCCACGCAGCAGTATTTGTCCATATAATGGTTGTCAATGGATACCAAGTTTCTTCATCCAAAAAGACACACCAAAAAACATCCAAATACCTCCATACTGCTCGTCTGTAATGTCCCTCTTGTATTGAAGCCCCGACATGAGAAATTGTTCTGCCGGTCACAGGAAGAGCAGTGAACTGAGACACTGGGAGCTTCCGCTACAAACAAGCTTAAAATATAGACTTATTGAATTTTTTTCTGAACAATTTCTCATGTCGGGGCTTCAATACAAGAGGGACATCACAGGCGAGCAGTATGGAGGTAT
Source organism: Decapterus maruadsi (assembly GCA_030347415.2). Lineage (NCBI taxonomy): Eukaryota > Metazoa > Chordata > Actinopteri > Carangiformes > Carangidae > Decapterus > Decapterus maruadsi. The sequence continues at coordinate 31,603,607 of CM064896.1, read as the reverse complement.
TTGGATGTTTTTTGGTGTGTCTTTTTGGACAAAGAAAGTTGGTGTCCATTGACAACCATTGTATGGACAAATACTGCTGCGTGGACCCCCCCGTAACTCAGAGAAGGAACGGAGGACTCTGAAAATTCTCACAGCTCTTAGTCGACATGAGGGTGAGTAGATAACGAGTGAAATTTGAATTTTGGGTGAACTATCCCGTTAATACAATTATGGGGTTCTTTTTTATTGTTCCAAAATCTTTAGTTTCACTCTAAGCTTTTCTTTCCCTTTGATCCTTTTTATTGTTCATAACTCACACCTGAATCCTGAGGCAGAAACTTTTTAATCTTACTTTAGGCTGATCAAGATTATGTAATCAGGCTGCTGCTACCATTCATTCGCCAGCCTCGCTCACTCTGAAAACAATGTTTTAAGACAGGGCGGGTTAAGTCTCTTCTCTTAGACTACTGTTCACTTATAAACTTCAAAGTCTGACTTTGGGGAGATAAACACGAAGAAAATAATATACATCAGATTTATAGGCATGTATAAAAATATCCTGTTAAAAATAGGCAGGTGACGGAAAGGAATCTCAGTCTCTCTGTGGACACACACATGCGTGAAGGTCACCTTCCTCACTCCAGAATAAAAATCATCCATTAATATTTCAGCCTGAAGGGAGGTGAACACTTGTGAAGAGAAGAGAGAAAGAAGACAGCATCCTCATTCTTCATGCTCAGGGTGTTAGAGAAGAGAGGGACGGACAGTGTTGTTGTGCTGCCTCAAGGGAAAACCTTTGAATTTTACAGCAGCAGAAAATCCAAAATCTAAAGACTGCTACAGAAAAAAATCTCTGTTTTGAATTCATCTCCAAGCTGACCCTGGTTGTGATACAAAGTAAACAGCATGGATCATTACATCTCTTTTACTCCATGTTGCACAGAGAAATACAAAAATATAGACTAGACCTGACCTGACTGTGGAGCTGTTGGGCAAAAACACAATATCAATATTTATTAAGATCATGTCAGAGCTCAGGTAAAGTTTACGTATGTTAAAGCAGATATCAGCGGCACGGCCGTTTCGGCTAATGCTGCATTCAAGGCAGGCTTTTGAAACCGTAAGTTACAGCTTCAAGTCACAACTACGACTCTGTAGCGTTCCAGGCAACCTGTAGCTCGTGTTTTTACCGTCCTGTTGTCTGTGAAAGTTCGCTTTAACGGCCTCTCGTAACTTCCAACCCGTGAACTCGTACCAGATCGAACTGGTATGACTTCACAGGAAGGAAAAACACAAAGTACGAGTTTCCTTGAATGCACCATGAGTTAGCAGCCCCCGCCCTCGTCAGGCATCTATTGGTCCTCGTGCTCCGTCACCACATTCACGCGCACCCCTTGGCTGCACACACAGCCCTTCATGCCGTTCTCTCTCCTCATTGGATAACACTTGTATCCCACAAGGAAAATTTTCTCTTCGGGTTACAGCAGAGCAGAGTGACGGAGAGACTCGTGTTACGGCTGAAACACTCCATGTAAGTGATTGCTGACGGAAAATAGGACTATTTAGGACTTATATTAACAAAAACATTCCACTGATATCTGCTTTAAGTTAGGATTCTGTTTGTACCGACTCAGTCAGGATGAAGAAGACTCAGTCAGGACTCGGGGGTGGGGGTGGGGGGGGGTCTGGACTCTGGATGACAACAGGTCCACCTTCATCACGCTGACATTGGAGGTGCTGATGACCTATATGGGCGGTGCTGGTCTCATGTGTGTCTGACACTTTCCCCCCTCTCTCGTGCTTCAACATGTCAGCCGGTGCTCTGAGGACCTTGTCATGATGTTTGTATCTCACCTTGCTAAGTGCAGTCTTGCACCGTGCCAGTGTGTGCCTCTATGCACACACATGCCCCAGATGTGCAGGTTAACTGGTTGCTAGAAGTGTCACTCCTGTTCAATCATCCCTTACAAGTTCCATGGTATGTACCTGGAACTTTTGTCTGTCCTTCACCAGGTGCTCTGATCTGATCTGCCCTGGTTCTTCTTCTCCCTAGGGCTGGAAGTGGGTGGTTCTGAGTCCTAGTCTCCCCATACACCTGTTCCTGAAGTACTTTAACTTCAGCATGCTGTCTACTGCCACCTGCTAGCCTGGTCCTAACCAGTCGCTTGCACTTCATTTCATTTATAAAGAGACTGACCACTCTCTATCGAGAGATAGGTGGATACTCAGTTAAAGGAGACATATTCTGATACCTTTCCTCAAATTAAAATACACTGCCCGTCCAAAAAAAAAGTCACCACTTGGATTTAACTGAACTAATAGGGAAGGGCGTCCCATTGGATAATTACTGCAGGATGATTATGTTTCAGCTGGAAACAACTTATTTAACCTTAACTGATGCGGTCTCATTTCTTAAAAAAAAACATGTTGGATGACACATCCTGTGGTTGTGGAAAAGATGTTAATCTGTTTCAGAAGGGTCAAATTATTGACATGAATCAAGCAGATCAAACATAAAGCAGATTAATGAGACTAAAATTGGGTTAAGAACTGTCCAATTCATTATTAAAAACTGGAAGGATAGTGGGAAGAAATGTGGTCCAATGTGACAACAGAGTCCAGACCTTCACCCCATTGATAATCTTTGAAAAATTAATACAACTCTGGACAGGAATAAATGTTGTGACATTGGAGAAGCTTATCGAATGTCAAATGTGTTCTGTAATCACAGCTAAAGGCTATACAACGAACCTCTTTTTTGGCCAGGCAGTGTAGTTCCCAGGTGTCTGAAAGTGTGACCAAATTTGTTTCGGGACTTGTAAATGTGTTATGGTAGCCTAATGTAATTTTGTTTTATGATATGTAAAAATGTTTTCTAAAATGTAAATTTCTCTCGAGTTTTGTAAAAGTGTTTCGGAATTTGCAATTTTGTTTTGCACAGCGCCATGTTGGATTGGCCGGCCGAGAACCCGCCCACTGGCCTCGAAGCAGCTGTCCACGGACCTGTCACTCAACGTTTCTGTGCCCTAATTGGCCAGAATTTTAACCTAATAATAGTAAAATAGTAAAATTCACCCCCCTCAGAGTGTGTACGGGGGTAGAAACTATCGATTGAGACCAAAAAATGTGCTGACACCAGGCTTTGATCATGTTTATTGAGGATGTAAAGTCGGCGATTTTGGGGGGTCTATGGAGACATGCTGCTTTCTGACACCAGCCCCCACAGGAAGCCGAGAGGATTGCAGCTTCACTTCTCAGACCCACAACTGCCCTCTTGGATCTACCTAATCACTAAGGTTTGGCTGTGATGATCGTCATGCGCTAGAACCAGCCAGAACGAACGCAATGTATGCTAGATGTCTTTCAGGGACAGCAGAGTTGGCACAACAGAACAAATGGCTTCACAAACATCCATCTCCACGGCCAAAGAGAAAAAAGGGCGGAAAAGCAGCCGGACTCTTCATAAAAACAAATGTGTTCTTAAGAACCATTGTGGCCAGTGCCTCTGTTTGCTGGTTGGCCGGTAGATTCTCTGCAGGATAAAAGTCTTCAGAGCATTGCAATCCAGGATAAAGTAATCTGAAGGGAAATGAGTGGAAGTATGTAGGTGGGCGGAGTCAGGCTAGATACAAACACCTCTGTCAAAAGCCCTATTCGCACGGGATTAGTATTACCTGGGGACCTCTGGTAATTTGTAATAATTACGGAGGACGTTGGTGATCTTAATCCCGTGCGAATGCGCCATGTCAGTAATTTGTAGGGTAAAAATTCCCCCGCAAATGACCTACTATATTTCACCAAAGACCGACGTCCTGTGGTAAAACTAGTCCCGTGCGAATCTGCATCTCAGTAATTGAGGGGCAGTTTTTGTTTTCGTTGTTTTTATTGTGTGCCTTTTCTACTTCTTCTGCGGTCAAAACCAGACTGTACGGGTTGAAACATGGAGGCTGTGGTGGAAGTTATGAGCGGAAATTTCGACAGGTGCAAATTAGGGGTCATCCACGTGTAAACAGATAAACGGATAGCAAATCATAACAATAAACAATAATGATCAATAATCGTTTACACGCCTTTTTTCCCTCCTCCTCCTTAATTTCTCACCAATATTTTTAGGGGTGCTAACGTTGCCTAAAAGCTTCAGATAATAATGGAACTGCGCGTCAACCCCCCCCTCACTTTATCTCCACATAGCCTGCCCGTCTCTCTCCAGCTGAGCAGCGTATCCCCAGCTGAACATCGCGGAGACGCTCAGAGAGAAAGTCAACAGCAGCGGATCAGCTGATCTCTGCCTCCATACACACTGATCCAGATCCACTGTCAGAGCTGAAAATGAGTGAAATGGTTAAACAGCGGCGCTTTTATAGCCGATTTTATTATTAAACTCTGAGCATAAATTACCACGGTGATCTAGTCGTGTTAAAAGAGAGCCACCTTTATAGTACAGGAGAGCCTGGCTTTAGACTCAACACCTCGCTAACCCACTAAACTTGCTTCACAGTAGATCCACCCCTCCGTCTCCTCTCTCTCTTCACGCTCTGCGCCGGTGGGGAGCGTTCATGCCAGCCCATTTGCTTCTCACATGAATGTGACAGCAGCGGATGTTACGGCGTGCGCGACGTCATATCGGAGCCGGGATGTCAGTAAATTCGAGTAAAATACAGACTTCACTTATCCCGTGCGAATGCACCGCAAGAAACACAGACGTGGTAGGGTAATTTACAAATTACCAGAGGTCCCCAGGTAATACTAATCCCGTGCGAATAGGGCTAAAGTGTCTGTATCTCTGACTTCCATCAGGGTCAACACTTTGACAGCTGGGACTGGCCGGTAGCTTGGTGGCCTCTCACCTCTTGATGTCACAGGAACCTGTTTCACCATCACAACACAGTCGACACACAGCTGAAAATAGCACAGCGAGGGACAAAAAGGAAATGATGCCTACCTGTGCTGAGAGAGACACAGGCGTGAAATTGACAGAGAGCGTTGCCAATCAAATTACTCATACGAACAAACCAGCAGAACAATTAATTTGTCCCGATGGGACGCCGTCAAATTGTCACATTGTTAATTCAGGTGCAGATGTTGCTGACAATCTAAACAATCCATCACCAGGAGACAAAGACTGTTCTGCACATGATTATTCAGTAGAGCAGGACACCGACAGAGCATTATCTGGTGAGAAAACAAGCAGACGCATACTTGACTCGTGTGGAGCTCAGATACACGGTGGTTTATCAGGGAGCGTCCACTCAGCTGAGGACAAACAACATTTAATTCTGCAGAAGCATCTAATTAGAGGTTGATCTGCAGTGTCTTCCAACTGAGCAGATGTATCCATCGAACATGAAGCCCTGTGATTCTACAGAGTTGGAGCAGTAATGAGGACTGATCAGAATTACAAAGACCCCTCTGTGTTGTGTGCTGGCAGAGCGGACAAGCTCTTTCTATTTAGTGCCGTTACAAGAGAAGCAGAATCACTTTCTGGCAACAAGAAGACGATGCCACCCCCCCCACCCCCGCCACCCCTCCCCCTTTTTCAGCTTCTTCGACCCCAACTATTCATAGCTGTTCCCCAGTTGGTTTTTCAGAGAGCACCAGAACACACAACAAAGATAACAACATGATTTGTAGCATGGTGATCACAAGTGGCCCCGGCTACAGAAAACAGAATAGTTTCTCTTTACACATCCAGTGCTCTCACAGACCCACTCAAATCCATGACAGCTCAGCTGCAGTCTCAGTCAACCACTGATGATGGCACAAAGTATCCATTCATGGCCCGATGTGACACCCAGATCCTGGCAAAAGCACAAAGATCCACACATGATCTCCCCACCTGTCAGCTAGAGCCAGCCTCAGTTACACCTGAGCAACACGGGGCAATCAGTTGGTTGGTGGTTGGTTATTATGTCAGGAAATTCATAACCACAATTGCGATAATTACTAAATTGTTTAAACTTTTTTTCTTTAAAGGGATAGTTCAACATTTTGTTGCTTAGCTTGCACTGACAATTAAAGGTAACAAACCTACTGCTATGACTATAGGGCTGCAACGGGCCACTTTGCCAAAATGTTGGACTATCCCTTTAAATCAAACGTGATTTAAATTTGACTTGATATGTTTTCATCTGAGAATTTTGTTGCTACTTTTAATATTTGCTTTGGAATGTTGGTTGACAAAAATTGATGGCGGAAAATCTTCATTTTCAAATTAAAGGGACAACGAGGAGTTTTGGAGAAGCGAAGTGTTTTCACGCTGCCTCCGCGCGCACCGTAGAATTCCTCCACCGGCGCAAGACGGACTCATGTTTTCATTCATCAAGGATTAAAGTCAGAGGTTCAAAGAGGTTCAGTTACCGTCGTAGTTCCGACCATAACGCCGCCCGAATCGCCGTTATTCTCATTTTCGTCCGCGGAACCGAAAGTAAGCCACCA